>JAOUZG010046964.1:1176284-1235242 GCA_026289955.1 Argiope argentata
TATATATATATATATATATATATAGTTTATAAATCACTTGCGTTTTTATGAACTATACTGATTTTTATTATAACTGAGAAATATTAAGAAGAAATTTTAATATTCATAAGTTCCAGTGTTCTTTGTCTAAAATTCTAAACGTGTATATATATATATATATATATATATATATATAAAAAAAATTTAAAAAAGTGGTATATAACAAATTGCCATTTTCATTATTAATTAGAAAGGTACACAAATGTATTAAGAGAGCGCGTATGCTGCTATTCATAAAGACGTAGTGGAACATAGATGGATAAAAAAACAGAAGAAACAAGAAAAAAAATATGTAAGCGAAAAAGGAGAAATCCAGCCTGATGACTTTCTCAAGGGTCACCATCAGGCAAGGATTCCAATAAAAATTGGAATTTTTTTCTGTAAAGAGTTAGACTATTGTTTAAAAAATTAACTCTTTTATGACCCGAAAATTTTCAAATATCAAAGTAAAAGAGAGGCATCAATTTTTAGCATAAAAAACAAATGACAATTAGGAAAAAGGACAAAAATAGACAAAACTCACAAATTAAAATTCTAGAATGAAGAAAAATATATAACAAAATACTAAATACAATAAAAAACAAACCAATATTAGCAAAAGAACAAGTAAGAAAATAAGAAGACTAGAACAGACCCTTAAGAGAGAGATGTTCACCCAAGCAGTGCTAAAGAGCAAATGAAATAGACTGGAAGAGATTGAGGCTAGTGCCAATCAGGAAGGATACTGGAAAAGAGCCGTTTGGGCCAATCAGAGATTAGTTTAGGTCGTCAAAACCCACCCCCGAGACGAAGACGGAAGATTTAGCTAAGGAGTGAGTAGATTATTTGATTTCGGGCTTATTTAATTCAAAATATTTGAAGTTTTTGCATGTTTACAATCTCATGGATAAAAAGCAAACATAGGGATAAGATTTTTAATATAATAAAGTTAATTATGTTTTCCTCTGATTTTTACAAGCATGGGAAAGTCCTATTGAAATTGGATGTAAGTGTAGATTTCAAAGCAGAAGCAAATGCTTAGAGGACCCCGGGGTATTGAAAAATTATCTTCTTAAAAATTGTTAATTTATTGTAAAAATTATGTGCCTACTAGTGAGTTAGTCGAAGAGATCTAAACCTTCTTTAATTGAAATTTTAATATTACAGTAATTTCTTGGGAATTCATTATTGGCTAGATTTTAAAAAAAACAATCCTTAGCTTCTATATAGGATCTTTTATTATTACAAATATTTCTTATTCTGTTAAATTGTGAAAAGATTATATTTTTGAAAATTATTGAGTTTAAATTAGAATTATAATTGCAAAGTTTTATTATTTTAAAATTGAATTCGTCTCTTTTGTCTTATAAACCCACCAGTGTTTTACCGTTAACAATTTTAATTTTTAAGTCAAGATAATTAGCTTCGGTTAGTTTTTCATTTGTTTTATTTAGAATTAATTCTTTTGGATACTTTGTTTCGAGAAATTGTGTGCAATAAGTATTTACAAAGTAAAATTTCATCCCCAAATCCAGATTCATTATCCTGTGTATAATGTTCTGTAAAAAAATTTTTTTAAGCTGCATCTATAATATCGACTTTTTAAGAAAATTAACCAAAAATTCAATTATAAAAGTATTTTGCTCTATGCTTTTGATGCAACGAGAGCGCATATCTAATTGAGACAAACCGATTTCGACATTTTCCCTCTAAGTACACAGTGTTTTGTGCTATCGTCTTCAAAATGTTTGTCCATACGTTGTATTAAGCATCAATTGTTTTATTTGCCTTCGTCTCATAGTAGTCCAATATTTCTAACAATCTTCTTGAATCGGTACCGATTTCTACCCTGCTTTTCATTACGGATATTCCTGTCAGAAACAGAAGAGGAATGCATGTTTTCCCATTTCATTGAGTTTTTCAACGCATTTTATCAAAAATGACGGTGCATGCGAGACAAGAAGGCGAAGAAGGGATGATTATAGAAATGTTTAAGACTGACGAAGATTAAATAATGGAAAAAACAACAACAACAAAAGCAAAACAAAAAAAAACCTCTTTACGTAAAAATTTATGAGTGAGGCAAAAAAAATATGAAGATTTTAAAATTTATTCAATTTCTTGCATGGTTATAAATAGCGTTAGAGCTATCATTTTTTTTTTAAAAAAAAATTAAAAATAAAATGAATGTTCAAAAATGTATTATTCTGATTATTACCAGAGGAAAACTAATAAAATGTATTATTTTGACAATGGTTTTAATAACAAATTTTTTAAACTATATTTATAAAAAATATAGCAAATGACTGGTATTTCATGACATGAAATCTAATCTATGCTAACAAAAATTTCCTTTTGCAAAATTTTATATAATTGAAGGGGGAAAAAATAGCATTTCATATCAATTTTAGGTTATTGTTAACATGCTGAATATCCTATCTCTGAGGGAATCAGTTTCAAAACACTCACTGGAACTTAATATTTCAGAAATGGAATGACCTGACTCATGTCAAATACATGATTGATGAATGATTCGTCGAATTTCAATGATTGTGTGAGATAGAATATTGAATGCAACGAAATCAGCGGAAGATAATTCGATGAATTTCGTCCGCTTCTTTTGAGACGGGCCCAGTTTCCAGTCAAAACCAATGATATTTCTATTCCAGAAAGATCTCTGAATTCTATTTAAGTGTAGTTGTAATATTTTACGCTTTGGACGAGCACTTGGATGCTTCTGTCCTTCTCTAGAAATTCAAAGTGTACCAAAAAACTAGAATTTTAGTGGCGCGCCAAGCCAACACCTCCTAAAGTGCTGAGTCTCCAGATGGCCATGATGAGTCACCCAAAGCAGTCTGCCGATCACAAGAGCCCATTTAGAAAAGTTCGTGCTTTCTCTATAGTGAACACATCATTTGACTCTTATAAAATACTGGTTCCATTAAAAATGAAGCATCTTTACAATGCTTTTTATGTCAGAATTTTATAATTTTATAATAGCAATTGTATAGAAATATCTATAAAATGCATCACTTGAAAGTAGCTTTAAAACTCTTAATTTAAGAATTTTCTGGATAATTAATGCATTTATTATTTCTCACATAAAAATGTGCATGCATAAGATAATATAACAGTTTTATTTAAAAGCATTTTTGTATGAGGTATACATACAAAAATGACTTTCTTCTACTATCACTATTTCTTCTACTGCTCTTACTGGAAGAAGAACTCAAATTAAAGAATATTCTGCAGTACAGTATCTATATAATTGCACTCATAAATCTTGAAAGAAATAGTCATGAATAAGAAAGTTTAAACCATTTTATTCAAAAACATTTTATATGAAGTATGACACGGAGAATAAACTCAAATCTAAGCTTATTCTGGTGTGTAATATCTATATAATTTTTTTCAAAAATCTTAAATAGACAAGGGTAAGAAAGTTAAAACCATTTATTTTAAAAAAAATTACGTGAAGTGTGGCAAAAAGAAAAACTCAAATTAAAAGACATTCCGGAGTGCAATATCTATATAATTTCTTTCGAAGGAAATGGCCATGACTGAGACAAGTAAAAAAAAGTTCATTTTAAAACATTTTTACATAAAGTATGCAAGCTTTGACAGGATATAAAACTCATTTAAAGATATTCTGTACTGCAATAATTATAATTTCATATAAGTTTTATTGGAAAGATCACGTGTAATACAATTTAAATTAATTTATTTGAAAAGATTTTCGCAGGATAAAAGCAAGTCAGGGCTTTCTAAATTTTTGAATGAACTTCAACTGTGTCTATAACATTATTTTATTCAAGGTACGTTAGAAACGTATATACAGAAAGAACATAGCAAACATACAGGTTATGTTTCAAGATGCATACAACCATCACTAATTAAATATATCATACATAATTTAAAACAAACTATCCAAAAACACATTATTAGAATATAACCACTTTCTTCATGAAAATATTTCGTCGTACCTTAATGGGAGCTGCGTAACTATTCAGGGATGCGCACTCAGCCTGTTGCGCCGTTTCACCTCGTTTGCTTTCCGTTTCAATGTTCACTGGATTTTAAAATTACAAACTCCTTGAAGTGTGCGGTTTGAAGTTTGAATTAATTAAATAAGGAGGAGCTGTAATGGTCTCTGTTCCAATCTTTGCATTTCACGCATGCTCCTAGTTACTTGAAATTCAAGCAACGCATCGATTCTCATTTTGATGCTGTTGCTTTTCGATGAATCTTAAGGTCGTTTTAGTCTGAGTCAACGACACAGGCAGACATTTTAATGTCAGCGCCAGTATTGGAACCGTGCAATTGAACCGATCCTTCCTTTGAAATCAGTTGGAATAGAATCGAGGCACTATCTTTGGCAATCTGTGGGTACGGATTTCTGAACTTTTCAATAACGCGATCCATAATTTTGAAATTGAATCCATGGCAACCTACTTCATCCTCGAAGCATTAAATTTCTTCGCAGGCGAACAGCAGTCTTATTTTCGAAAGAGACGTAAATTTTATGAAGCATAAATGAGTTTTTATTAAGAAAAAAATGTTGATTCCTCTTTTTCAAAAGAGAGTTTCTACTCTGTGATACTTCATTTAGAACAATTGTGGAATATACTTTCGAGATCTTCTGATCAAAAAATCATCCGTTTCCAACAGTCTATAAATATTCCTCTACACTAATTAACGTAATTTTTGATGATTGAAAGTCACTTCTGTAGATTTTTTAACAACATTAAGTGAAATTTTTGTTTGTCGTGTATACATTTTATGTACAATTGGTCATATCTTCTTTATGGCTTTGTTTTGGAATCTGTGTTTTTGGTTTTTTTAAAAAATGCTTTTTTATATACTCTAAAAAAAGGAATGTTTAAGGCATGTTTTTTTTTAAATTCTCTAATTGCATTATTTTTGAGATGCTTTGATTATTAGTTTTATATAATATATTATAATAAAGGCTGAAAATATATATATTCCTTACTAGTTGAAAACGGAAAGTCCATGAAATTTTTATCACAAAGAAAACAATATATTAGAATTTTTTGTATTCCTTATTTTTCAGTTTGGAAGAAAGAATCTATTTTGCTACTAAAAAGGCTTTTATTTACATTTTCGTTTTATTAGAATTGTTATCCAAGTTGAATTACTTTCCTATTATTTCCCATTGCATGATTTTTCTCTTTCTGTTCTAACATAATGAATATTTTATTTCTCCGCACGTTTCAAAATTCGCACTCTGAATTTAGAGTCGGAGGAAACAGTTTGCATGAGCAAAAACGAATCCATTCGATGTATGATTCCTCCTCTGTAAGAATCTCGTACCTGAGGTTGTTTCTAAATCGAAGTTATTTACCAGTTACGAATGCTACATATTCAGCATTTTATGTCTTTCTTCTTAGAACACTAAAGAAGTAATAATTTGTGAAATAGGATTTACTTAAGACTTTTATGAAAAGCTTTCTCCGTCCATTCAATTCTTTTCGTATAAATATTCGTAAAAAATAATTCATATCGAAATGATACCGATCCGCGTCTTGAAAGGAAAAGAATCCATCAAACGACAAGGAATTCAGAAATACAAATAATATCTACCTGACAGAAGGGGAAACTTTTTTCTCCCTTTCGTCACAGAGAATCTCATTTCCGAGTACAAAACATTTCAATGCGTGGATCGCAGATTCACCAAAATGTTTGTGCACAATGTACATGCTTGCCTCCCGATCCAGGGAGATGTTCTGTCAAAAGGAAATACGTTTGCTTTATGTTTTAAAATTAACATATATATTTATTTAAAACTACAACGCTTTCTCGTTTTTTTTTAAAAACGATTTAGTTAAATGTTATGAAATGAAATGATATGGATATTAAACATGTGGAAGCTTACAAAAATGCAAATATCAAGTTTATGTTTTGTTCTGTATTATAATTAGATACGGAACAAAAAATATTCCGTTAATTAATTTAGAAGATTAGAATTAAAGGGTTGCGGAGTCAAATCGAATGCCTGATTTCAAAACTTCATTGTACTATAAGTAGTCGCTGTATTTATTTAAATGGTATTTAAATGTAAGGCACTTAAGTTTAGTAACTTAACAAAGTAAGTTAAGGTGCATACTATAAATTAAAAGCAATTTTTGAATCACCACTGATATGCACTATTTTTGCTACACGGTTGTTTGAATTCGCAATTCAAACTTGATGTAAACAAATGTACCGCATCATGAATTTCTGGCGACAGCAGCTGAGATATTGTCTTTCAGATCAATAACGTGTATTGAATGCGAAATTGTTGTTTCTTTAATAAATGGACTGCATCACTGGATGGATCTCCCATAATCCGACAGCCAGTGAGAAACATGTTCTCCCTTCTTCTTGAAAATTTCCACATTCAAATCTCAAGCCTCCAGACACGTGCAGGTCATTACGGAATTGAAGCGGTGGACCAAAACGACGGTTAGTGGGAATAACGACCGAGAAGTTGCCACGATAAAGAACATCCTTCGGGCCGAGAGGATGACGAAAGGGCGAAAAGAATTGGTAGAAGGTGATCCACATTGCACTTAAAGTTTCTCTTCACGCACAGGACACGGCCCATTCTCGACGTGCCTATACAGATTTCATCTTGCCAACTCTCTCTACTGTGGCCGTGAGGAGACAGGATCCCCAAATCATTGCACTCATTCTGTCGTGACACTTGGAGAAAAAAAATACTGAAACAAATCTGAGAAACAATGTCACATATGAGTTGCATCGAATACCCTTTCTCACGGCAAGAGCCACCCTATAATAAATCATATTTTCAAGTACAAAAATCTCCTCAGCACCCTTCCGTAGCCAAGACCGAAATGTCACGCATCAAAACTCATTTCAATTCTTCCCTCGTTACAGTAATACTCCGCAGAACCAACTAACTTTTGCTAACTCTTGCGAAGGCAAAACCATAGGATCCAGACTGTAGCTATAGATTTCTGATTTTTTTTTACAATGTCTCTTTCTTGCAGTATTTGTTTCATTGCAATGTTTATTTATATATGTCTTATAGAAGTTTTAAAAATTTAACTATCACCTTACACCATTTTCTTTTCCTTCTTTTCTCTTCCATTAGTTATCTCTATTTAGTTTACCCATATCCAACGGCTTCAAAAATGTAGAGAAGTTGCCTCTTTGCATATTATCATTTCTCTGTAACTTCTACCTATTGTCACCGATTGTTTTTAGTGTTTTTCCTCCCTTCATTTAATTATTATTTTGTTAAAACGTTGAATATAGCTGTCCAGGATGTGACTGCGACGGGATTTTTCATGGAGTTCCTGTGGATGTTTTGTCATATCTTTCCCTCTCATCCCCCCTTCTTTTCCTTCCATCTTCTAATCCGACTGGTTAAGTGACTCAGTTGTTTCAAGCACCGGGTCAATAGGTGGCATCATGTTATGTTGCATAGTAAAGCTCCAATTCACCACCTATGAAATTCCCATTTCGCTTACTGAACGTAAGCCTCTGAGTTCTCTCTCGTCGGCGACATAGTACTTTTTTCCGGTACTGGCCGTATTTGGTATGAAAAAAAAAATAGCTACAGTACTTTGTTTTGTATCCTGAAACATTGGCAACTGCGATTTTTATAACTCACTGCTTGTCCACCCTTCCGATGCTGCTGTTCTCAAATTAAATTCTGAGTTTAAAACCGGACGATCGCGTGACCGAAACTACAAGGACTGTAATTTTACTTAGATTCCTACTACCACAGGTCTTTAAAAAGTTTTAAAAACTGCACTAATACAGTTCCTAAAACCTTTTTGGGTCTAGTTGTGTGATAGAATTCTAATGAAAATTGATATGAGCTCCTGGAAGTCGGATTCCAGACTTAATCTCACCAAACATTCTTAACGTAAATACATCCTTCTTGCTTAAATATTCCTCTTCTGAGATGTAGTGAAAATCTTGAGCCCAGGTTTGTCTCTCTTATTTGATTTAGGATGAAAATTACTAGACTTAATATGCAAATTAACCTTCGTGCTTTACAAAATTATTAATAAGAGGGAGGCAACCTATTCAAAATAAGTATACCGAAGACAATTTTGATTTTCGAGGAAAGTGGTGTTCTTACACGTTGAATATTTTTTTTTAAAAAAATAGATCAAATGTCTAAAAAGTTGCTATTAAAGGACTGATATAAAGTTCCATCCTCTGCTCATGCAATCGCTTATAATATGGTTGCCATGATGATATAATTGATATGCAAAAAGAAGTTTTAATGAATCCATCGGATAAATGAGAGTTTCTTTTTGAATAATTTTTCGTTAATAAGCGAATAAAAAGCATGCCAGAATCCATACTTATTAATTACAGGACTTCCGTTTAAGCTTTGTCACTTAGTTGCGTGAATGTGACTGAGCTCATTCACTTCGTTCAGCCGCCCCGATGCGATGCTCGAGGCCTGCTCTCGAGACGATCATTTGTCGAGTGTGTGATTACGAACTGAAGCGGTGTGACGGGCGTGCGACCTTCGCAGAAGAAATCTTCTGTGCACCATCAGTGACTTCATTACGAAATGCATTTTTAAAAAAATTATTGCTCTCACTGGAAATCGTTGAATATACGACATGCTTATTGTTTCTTTAAAATTGAAGCTGCGTCATTTTTACTTTATGATGCACTAAGTATGCAAGTAAAAAGGCATTGCAATCGTGAAAAAAAAATGATAAAAGGTTAAAAAAAATCGAAATGTAGATGAGTTGTCAATTTTAGAAAACTTCTGTTGTTGAATTTTTTATTGCATCTATTATTTTATTTATATATTACAAAGTTTAATTAGCTACTAAATATCTTTATTTCTTTATTTTGCTGTGTGTGTGTTCATATTTTATTCCTTCAATCTATTTGACTAGGAAATATTTTTTTTAAAAAAGGGATGCTGCTGCCAAAGTTCTTTTCAGATCATTTTGTGCACCATCCCCGAAGGTAACGGCCAACCCTTTTTTAAATGTCACGCGTTCCGCTGAGGAAAGAGCTTCTCCCAGGTTCTTGCTCTACGTCTTGCCTCTTTTTTTCTTTTTTAATTTGGCCGACAGCCAGGCAAAGGGGGAATGCCGCGAGCTTCCAACTGCGGCGGAAAATTTATTGTTTACAAAGAGTGTTTTCACCTTTAGAAGTTCTCTTCTTTTTTTATACTTTCCGGAGCTTCCCCCTTTTTTTGAATGGATTATTATGTAGAATGGCGACGCCCACTTTGCAAATTATTCTGGGAGAAAGTAATTTTACTAACAAATACATTTCCGACATGATGAGATGGAACCGGAGGGGGGGAGGGGACGACGGGGAATAGTCTCTGCAATCTTGGATTTCTGAAAGGAAAGTAGCAGTGTAATTATATGCGTATCACTTGCCTCATGAAATGAATGCGGAATGCCCCGGAAGGATTTGAAAGGGAAAAACTAGACCTGCATTGTTTACTTTTCTAACACTTCTTTGACATCATCTTTTTCTTCTTATTTCTCTCTCTCTCTCTCTCTCTCTCTCTCTCTCTTTTTTCTCCTCCGTACATTATATTTATCTTGGCTAATTTTAAATCTTAATGATAAAGAGATTTAAGCGTTTTACGAAGCTTCTTAAAGATTAAAAAAATAAAAATAGCATGATTAATTTTGTTTGTATAAATATGGAAAAAAGATTAAAAAATCTGAGAACTTGTAGTTTGTCTCCCGTAGAACAGAGTGAGTATTTTTTGCGCTTTAATGACTGCTGTAAAATTTTCATTCCTGCAGAAAAGTGAACTTGCAAAATTGAGCGAGTTGGCACTGAATTTCTGATTTCATATTCAGCAACATTTTGATTTATGCATTTTGCACTCTTTTATCGTCTGTTTTCGGGTGCGTGTGAGAAGTGTGAATGTATAAGATTTCATTTTATTTATTTATTAGGCTGTGTGCTTCAAACCATAATAAATATAAGAAATTCTGAGTACTTTCTTTACCCGATGACAATGCATTATTTCGATACTATTAGAAATTATTTACTGATTAATCATTCGAATAAAATTAATGCGATTTATTTTAGTTATATGGCGTTAGATAATTGCTAAATATAATGCATACGCAAATGTGTCGTTTTGCAAATTTTGCATACTATTCTCTTTTTCTTCTTCTAGTTATTGGATTCGATAAATTGATACATTGTGCCACAAACGTCTGCTATGAGAAGTGCTAAATTATAAATTGAGTGCTATGATTTTTTCAGTTTTGAATTTATTTTGATATTATTTATATCTTTATTTTGGCAATTGGTGATTTTACTACATTTAAAGTTAAAAATTTATTTTGTTTGAAACTCTTTAACATACTAGGCATTTTTTAAAGCCAACGTTTGCTCGAGAAATATGTTAGTCATATTTAAAAATTCGAAATGTTTTTAATTAGGAGTTTTCTTTATTGCTAGTATTTGAGATTATTCCAAAGCTCCAAGGTTGAAAGATTTAAACGATTGAGGGTTCATGGCATTTGATTGATTGACAACTTTTGGATTATAATATCGTCACAAACACTTCTCTCTTGGCAGATTTACGTCATAAAAGAAAGTAGGTTTGATTATTATCCGCCTTCTAGGTTATTAATTTGCATTTATCTGAAAAATATTTTTATTTCCTTAGAAGGTAAAGGAAAAAATATATATGTTACAGCAAAAAACCCAAAATCTGTCAAAACGCGAATCAACTAGGGAAAACGCGTTTTAACTGACAGCGCTATGAAGAACCCGAATTAAGAGTGAGTGTAAAATTTAACAATAAATCTGAATTATAAAATTAACTAAAACTAAGTTGGTCACTGCTTTTATGAAAACATTTTCTTATATGACAAGGAAAAAATGCTTTTTAATATGTAAGCATTTGTTTAATAATATAATTTACAACTATTTGTTTATCAATTCCTGGTGACATAGGAGTAATCATAATTTCTATTTCGTACGAAGCAATATTCCCACCAAATTAGTTAATTGAATCTCGCACAACTTTTTAAAAAACTTTAGTTGCATACAAATAAACAAAATTGTTGATAAAACTTCAGAAATGCGGAACAGTCTTGACTCCTGATGAAAGTCAGAGAGAGAAATCTTTGCAGTCAATTTATTCTATTTTGTGTTAAATGTTAGTGACCATATTATATTGAAACAAATTCTTTAGAAATTAGATTTATTTTTTTTTAAAAATTCTAACTCCTTTTTATTATTTCCATATTATTTTCATTTTATTTATAAGTAAAAAATATTACAAATCTTAGATGAATTTTCAGTCTGAAATATTCCAGACTTTGATACAAAATATAGAATCTTGGCTAAGCAGATGAATGGTTGTACTTTCAAAATCCAATTAATAATTAAAACAAAATAAATTTAAAAATAATCACACAATTAATGGTTTAAATATTTCCAAAACCAAGACACATTCGATCTGATATTTGCATTTTACAATTTAGTTCATTATTTTCCCTTCCAATTTATATACATTGAATTAAGTTGGTTATATTCCACGTTTAGAAAAGCTGAGGAATAGAATTCATCGAACATTTTTCCAAAAAACTATATTTATCTTTTCTTTTTAATATGGTACGAAGGAGCCATTTAATTAATATTTAGGATATTCTCCTTTTTGCGGAAATCAGGTAGAAATTAGGAACATCCCAGCTACACAGAATCACTAGGCAATGTTGCACAAGTTGAAAAATTCAACTTAATTTTTTTCATTTCCTTTCTCATTTAAGACAATTCAAAATATATTTGAAATAAACAATTTATTTATAAAATTAAAAAAAAGGGACATTTTATTAAAATTCGCTGTTAGTACTAAAACTATTGATATAAAGTATTTAACCCATTCTTTGGAGATGAGTTCGAAGTCTTACATTTTTATAGACACGTAAATTTTTTCCATCCTCCTGGATTGAAAAATTAATAAACGCTATTATTATTAAAAATAAAGTTGTGTCAAACAAAATTCTATTAATATTAAATAATTCAATTACTCTTTCTTAATTATAGGATTCTCTAATATTAACAGGATTATGAAAAGCAATGAATTGCCCCAAATTTGAAGTGTTTCAAGAATTAATCAGTGAGGAATATTATGCTCTAAGATTCCGTCTAACATTCCCGCTGCCCTCCGTACGATTTTCTGTGCAAGCAGAGAAAATCTAAAATATCTAGTTCAAAGAGTAACTTTTCCAAACAAGTTTGGAAGGTTCACGACCCTCTTTCTCGTGATTACCCTAGACCTCTACAATGAGAAAGAGAGTTTTATTGAGGGTGGTTTGGTGAGTCAAATGACCTTCGGAATTTTACTCTCCCACACAGTAGTATATCCTGGGGACCGGGAATTCTTTTCTTGTTGGGTGTTATTTGGCTTGTCAATCAAACCTTTTAAGCCTCTTCTCTCGTTCTTTTGGTCACCGCTCCCCCCCCCACACCGATAGGATTCGTTTTCGTCGACATTTTTTTCTCTGTATATGGCATTCTTAACTGGGGAATGGTAGGGTGAACTGAAATTAACTAGTGAAAATGCGTTTTTAACTGATACCGCTAGGAAAGGCCCGAATTAACTGGGGAAAACGCGTTTTTAACTGACATAGCTATGAAGAACCCGAATTAACTGGGGAAAACGTGTGCTGACTGGCAACGCTTGGAAAAAGCAAAATTTGTCGTTAGAAAAACTTCAATTCATTACCGCAGATTGAAACGGTTCGACGTTTTTGAAATCAGTGGAATAAAAAAGTCGGTTTTTTCCAATGGGCCTATAAAATATTATTTACCATTTGAAGAAATTTTTGATGGTATCGAATTTGCACGTGTGCTCTTAAGACATGGAGACAGAGACAGAATTAAAATTGAACTTCAAGGAATTTTTTTATTATTTATGTATGTAATATGTCCATAAAAGAAATAGAAAAAAGGAAAAGCTTTGTTTCCAAATCTATTATTCACTCAGAAATCAATAGACACTACCAAGGGGATTTGATTGAAATACAATCTGAAGCAGATAATGAATTTAGGTTTATTATGACAAAGTCTGTGTTACTAGTACCATTTCAGAGCAAAGGAACGGAAGAAATCCCTTTGCAAGTACTTGTTATCTTTTTGATATTAGGAGCTTCCTGTATACATCCATCTCATAATGGAAGAGAGTATCTAAAGTCCGTTATAGAACAATAATGCACGTGTTGGCCAGATTTGAAGATTGTTCATAAGAAGCCTCCGTACAGCCAGTCGCTTGGTTCGATTGAGAAGGTTAATCAAGGTGTAGAAAATGTATTGGTTTCATGGATGGAGAATAATCAGACTATAAATTGGTCGAATGATCTTCGTTTTGTACAATTCATGAAAAACGGAGCTCTTTATTCAAGAATTAAACAATCCCCATACAAACCTGTGGTTGAGATTGAACCAAGAATTGGAATTGCACCCACTGTCTGGCCGTCAGATGTTGTAAAAAATTCGAAAGACAAGCATGAACATTTTCGAAGACATGAATGCACTAGAGCGAGAAACTGAATAAGCGCAACCAGCATAGGCTCGCCGGTAAGTCGACCAGCATTTTTACTAATTGGAGAGGAATCCGAAGAAACTTCAATAAAGCGAACCAAACGAATGAGAAAGATCTCCAATGCTGCACTCCTTGAGTTTGATATTTGAGGTGATGTCGTTGCTCTCTTTCCAGAAGCTGATAGAGGAACAGCTGATTGCGAAATCTCATCGGTATACTGTTTGAAATAAATTAAGATGGCCTATACAAAATCGGCTTGAAAGATAGAGTTCTCAACAAACTGTATTCAAAGTAAAAAATGATATTTGAACTGAATTTGTTCACCATTTATGTAATAAATATATGATTATTACTTATATTAACTTTGTAAGTATTTATGTATGAGTATGAGAGGAATCGAATTGTTCAAAGGTTCGCCCTCTGTTCTCGTAAAAAAGATTGCTCTTCAAAAAGATCCAAAGATTGTTTCTGAATGAAAAAATGGTTTTGTTTGCAATTCTAAGTATCACAGCAGATTGCCATGTCGAATTAAGTAATTTGTAATAACAATACTGTATTGAATAACATTAGTGTAAAGTAAATATTCTCAAATGATTGGTTCTTTCTTCAAACTCTATGTTACAGTTTAATACAATACTTTTGGATTAAATTATATCGTCTTCCCTAGTTGACTCACGTTTTGACTGCTTTCAGGTTTTCATTGTAACTTATATATTTATCAGAAGGATTCAGAATGATTGTTCTTATTTCAAATACCTCTAGTTTTTTTATAAATTGTTGTAAAGAGAAAATAAAAATTGAATGGGTGGTAACCTTAATGTTGCTAGCATGAGCATTAATTATTGTTTGTGAGTTCTCTTGAGAGTACCTTTGATCTGCATACCCATATCAGTATGGATATTCAGATTTTAAAATCTATATAAAGATTAATCTAAACACACAAATTCGCAAACTGCGCAGTTCTGCACATAATTATCTTAAATTTTTCTTATCCAACTTCTTGCATCTTCATTTCAAGAGGGTTCGTATCAGCATATCATTGTGAATAGCCTTGCACTAAAAAAAATTGCACATGAAACATTTCTTGGGAATTTACCATGGGCTCTGTTTTAATATCTGTTTTGCTAAATAAAAAGAATGAACCTTCACTTCTTTTGCTGTCTTTTAAACATTTTCATAAAGATGTTCATGATAGTAATGTGGACTTAGTCGTCTTTACTACAGAGGTAGTGTTAATGCCATAGAGCATTTTGTACACAATTTTTTTTTTAAATCAGATTTTTTTTTGTCTTCCTTTTATTGCTTACAAGAAGTTATAACAGTTTTTAACGATGACAATTATTTTGTCGTATGTAATAGAGAATCACGAACATAAAGATAGAGAGGGGCCATTTTGGTATTCTTTGAATCATAGGGTGGAGGGAGGGGAGGTGGCACACATTGAATTCAACAAGTAGCTTTATTAACTCAAATAAGGAGCTGAAGTTTTCGAAAATAAGTACATGTGTGAGTGCAATAATTTTCGCTCAACACATCTCTGTTGATAGCAATGCTAATCTTTCGCACGAGGGCCCCTCACCTGAGCGGCGGTCACCAACCTGGCTGGATCAATGGAGTGGGTGATGGATCGCCCGAGTATCGTGTTGCAGGCTCCCTTGTCAGATACCGCATTGGCTGCTAGTCTATAAATTGATCACGCAATTGTTAATGAATCGATAGAACGCTCGTTTTGCCAGAACTTGCTGAGAAATGACTCCGGCGAACACTTTTCCATCCCCGAGGGTCGCGGGGATCTTCTGCTGTCTGACACTGCTTTGTTGCAAACAAGTTTGATGCACTGCAAGTGTTATTTTTTTTCTTCATCTCGAACACGGACTGAATACGAGAAAATAATTTGGGCCGATCATTTAGTCGATTCGCAGTCGACAAGAGATTCCACCTTAACATTTTATGGAATCTGTTTCAGATTCCAAGAGTCCGAAAGAAATGTCGGACTCTCCGTGAGTATGACAATTCAAAACCTAATGCGCATAACGGTTAAGTCAAATGTGAGGATTTCTTTCAAAATTAGGAAAAAATATCGGTAGTAGTATCCGTCCGTTCGTGTATATGTGTTTACAAGGAAGTTATAACAATTTTTGATATTGCCGTAATTTTGAATTAATTTGCAAAAGATTGAATGATTGATTAGCTAACATAACAAGACAACAGTTGTAGATCGTTGGTTTACATTAGAAGCTTATTAAAATTCCATGAGTGCCTTGAGCCATGGTGGCCTGGAGGTAATCCGTCTGGGCTAAACGAAATCCCGCTGGTGTGGCGGGGAATTTTGGAAGGGAAGGAGGTTCCAACTCAGGTGTTCATCTGACCGTCCTTGAGATCGGGGGAGGCTCTAGTCAGTAGTTGCAGGCAAGGAAAGAAAATGCAATTTTTTTTTAATATCTTTACTCATAATTACTGTTCTCTTGTGATTCCTAATTATTACATCTTCACCCGCGTGATATGAGGAGGGGGGGGGGCGAAACCGCATCCAGATCTGTGAAACTTTGACTCGCGCCCATTATCAAAATAGATTCCTCTGTTGTTACTCAATTCTAACGTCTTGTTAGACAATTCATTAGAACCAGGATATAACTATTTATGTCTGAATAATGCTCCATTCGAAAACAAAGTTTTAATTGGTATCGTCCATGTTACATCTGAAAACATTGATTTTGTTATTATCTGAATAATGTTCTATCCGGTAACGAAGTCCTTGTTATGTCTCAAGAGATGCTGATTTAATTTGAATCTTGAAACCTCGAAGCATGCTGGTAGTTGTTTAGTATTAGTAAATATTTAAAATTTTCCATTTATAGAAATTGATTGTTTTCTATTTGCTGCAGTTGTTCTACCTTCTGTGCCTTATACTATTGCAATTTTTTTTTTGGATGAATAATCTATTGTTTCTTAACGCACGTGTAAAAGTAAATATACTTTTAGAAAAACTTTGTTACAATCTGCTTTATTGTTTTTTTATATTTACTTCATAAAATGGCCTTATAAAATCAGATTTTTTCACCTTCATATTCATTAGCTGAGGCGAATAATGGCGTGGCATTAAAATTTTATTAAAATTAATCTGTTAACTGATAACTGAAATCTGAAAGTATTAAGATACATTTTTTAAGACGGATTTTGCTGTACAAAATTTCAGATCTCTAAAGCATCAAGAAGCGAGCGAAAAACTGATGACAACTTTTATCTTTAAAAATATAAAATAACTTTGAAATTATAAATAGAGATGTGAAAGCGGATGAGATGTGCGCCATCTTCATATGAGCTAGAAGTCAGACTTCTGCTTTCGGGTGCTCAGGGGTCCATACCCCCAGAAGCTACTGTACTCCCCTTCCGTTGCAAAGCGGGTACGTCATCATCGTCACTAATAATTGAATTTTGAAAACATTAAATTATCTTCTTAAAATTATTTTATACATAATATTTTATGCATATGGAAAAAAATTAGGATTAATACAAATGCGCAATAACGTATACAAAACTCAGTTTTTTTCCCTCTTTTTTTCCTCAATTGCTTATAAAATAAAGCAATCTTCAGCTTTTCTGTGAAGTTGGTAAACATTTAAGATATCCTTAATCCTTCATTTTGGTTCAATAACTATTCAGTTACGAAGTAAAGCTCCTATACATCCTAAAATATCAAATCTGTTTTTCCTCTTTATTTCTTCCTTTTCAAAATTCTACTGTTCGAATCTTCTAAAAATGGAACTCTTCTCGCCCGAGTATAAGCTTTTTATAAATTTAAATTTAGATTTTTGTGAGAGTGGATGGCATCTGATAAAAGCTATATGCATTTTTCGAGTAATTTGTTCAATAAAATCTCTTCTTACGAGAACAGTATTGATTTTTCAAAAACAGTGATACGTACCATTGGTGAGAGCTTCCTTTGGGAGAACAACCTTGGCAGATATTCATATCGTTCAACGTTTGTAGTTTAAAATATTGCTCAAACTTTATTATATATTTATTGAACATTCGTCTAATTCTGGCTACATTGTAATAGTGATTCCGTTAATATTTCGATGATTCACTGATTCCAAGCCCAATTTAGGTTACTTTTTGAGGACATTTTGCAAAATGGGACGGAAAAATGTTCATGCTCTCAGATATACAAAAAAAAAAAAAAAAAAAAAAAGGAAATATTTGCTAATGAAAAGAAGAATATAGTTTTATCTAAATATCATTTTAATTACAGTTCACTTATAATATTGTTACCATTGAACACAGATGCTCTGATCAGGAAGACAATAGATGACTCCAATGCAAGAACTTGTGGAGCCTAATTGTCCATCATGTGCTGCTTTTTCTTGCTACAGATGAGCAATCGATTTTTCAATGGTTGAGAGTCACATGAGATTGTTCAATGAAATTTGTTTCGAAGTCTGTGATCTTCCTTGACTTTTTGTTGCTTAAAATTTTTGTAGAACACACTTCTCTTTTAAGAACTGACCTCTGCTATTTGGGGAACTGTTGGCGTTTCATCTTCGCTCCACAATGTTTCAGCCTGTTCGTTCTAGTCGCTCAGTGAATAGGATATATTCCCCTGCTGATAGCGAAGACGAGCTTTATTTTTTAAAAAAACCCTTCATACACAAGTGATTATTTAGTATTGGGAGGGGGGATTTAAAATTATGATGCTGGCACTGCGTGTTCTCTCAATCAATGCATTAACTCACAATGGTTTTGAAAGAAATGAATCATTTTCATTTTAGCACATTTTGTATTCTGCAATGGCGTGAAACGCACTTCATTGTAGACCTCAGACAGCGTCAGCCAACCGAATAGCAAGAGTCCGATTTCCTGTTCAGTTTTTGGAGAGACAATAGGATGGTCATTTAGTGAGAAAGTGCCTGGCGAATCCAAAATGATTCTAAATTTTTTGTTAATTGAATAATAATAATTAACTTTTTAAAATTAGTTTTTTGTAATGTGTGCAATAGTAATATATTAATGATTTGTTCTTAAAATAACTTTGGCTGTCGACTGTGTAATTTGGCCGTATGTTACAACAGTTCTATCGCATATACCGAAAAATAAAGAAAGATGGATCTTATAATTGAAATATTCAAAAGGGTTTATTGAAGCAGTTTTATTACTAGTCTTGATTCGGGTCATCAATTTATTTGATATTAAAGATTTGCTGAATCAATCACTCGCTTTCTTACAATATCCATGAGGTTCTAAAATATAATTCTTTTGAAGCTTCTAATTCATTTAAGAACGAACCAATCTTATTCGGGGACTCTGCCTGTCTAGGATATCTGTTTCTTCTTTCGCTTATCTTCTGTTTCAGTGCCTCTCGTATCCGTGGGAAAGTTAAAACGATATCTTTTAAAGAAGGATGAGATGTAGATTCTGTGTTCGTGCACGAGGGAGGAGTTATTGTCTTCTGAGAAAGACCACTTATATCTGAAACCATAAAAAAATTCCCATTTCAAATTTACTTTTAGTTCCAGACGGTTACTTATTTTTAACGCTCATGCTGTGCATAAATTTTTGCAATTTTTTCTCTCAATTTCTAAGTTTATATAGCTTTAATTATTTATTGAAATTTTTTTCGTAATTATTATTATTGTATTCTACATTTGAAAATTATGAAAAAATGAACCGAAAAAATATCAAAAATGCAATTTGTGCTGTTCAAAAAAAAAAAAATGTATATCGAACAACACGAACAGTGTGCAAAACATTCAATGTGCCATTGTATGTTCAACAAAGAGACATTTCTACCTATTTCGAAAGATTTCATGCCAAATAATAAGTTATTCTTGATTTTGACATTTACCAACTTAAATTTAACTGTGAGTACATATTTTTAGCATTTTAGTTTGATTTTTGTTATACCTAATTGATATTTTGTATTTACATCTATACATAGTATAAAAGGAAGTCTCCTGAAAGTGCCTGTATGTTGAAGAGCATTTGTAGTGTAATGAGTTGATCCTGTCCGATCAAATAAACGGGTAGCTTTTAAAAACAAATGTTTTATTTACAGCTTTATACAATTTAAAAAAAAACCGCCCTCATCTAAGTTAATATGCTGGAAAATATTTGCATCTAGGTTAACAGTTCCTCGGCTAACACAAGGAAAACTTACAGGCCGTTAGCGTATCTGGCTACTGCAGTGGTAGCTCAAGGGATCTGTCGATATAATTTCGTATAGCTCGAAGCCTCTCCCCAAAGAAAAATCTCCCGTAGACCTCGAGATCACGAGGTACCCTTCAAACTCCCCAGCTGTTCAGCTCATCCTCCTCTTTTCGAAACCTTCCATTTTATTCTCGTTCAAACTCCGCCTTTCATTTTCGCATTGGTGCGCTGGAGATGCCCAATAATTCTTCAGAAATATCCCCAGTGGTCAGCAGTTGACCGTGAGAATATTTTCTCATCATCGACCTTCGTAGCTGACCCTCCACAATAAGGAAAGATTTACATCTGGAGGTTTTGACTCGATTTCTTTCTTTGGATGACCGTAAAACGCATGTGTGGCTCATTATCTGGACTCGATTCAAGTTCAGATGGCCCCATTAGGGGGATAATTCCCCGTTTGGGGTAATCACAAAAGGAAAGTGTCACAAGGAAAAGAATCATGTCACAACCGGCCGGATGTAATAATGGTGAAACATTTGTTTCTTAGAAAAGGAGAGAAGTTTTACAACTTCTTCACAGTGACATTTCTGGGGGAAAAAGCTTTTGTAGAGTACGAAAAGAGCATTTGGAGGGTTAAGTTTTAGTACATTAAAAACATATCAAAATAAAAAGGGGAGTTCTATAATTGAGATTTTAATTTATCCGCGTATGCGCGAAAACCACTAGCTGCATGTGTGGAAATAGCAACAGCTGTAGCATGCATATGCGATACATTTCTTCATTTACATCTGATTTTAAACAGCGATTGAAATATCAGTATGCCGAAAAGATTGAAATCCTACCTCAGCATATATTTTTGTTTGATGTTGCGTATCATGCCCATATCATATCGGGTGGAGGTTAGACTTAAGTTTAAATTTAATTTTTCTTCTTGGACGCAATGCCACCGGCAACGCCATGCGGGTACTGCTAGTAATGTATATAATTTAGAAATTCCGTAATAAATATCTCATAAATTGTATTTTTAATATTTTAAATGTTTCAAATTGCCTAAATATAAAAAAAAAATGTTTATTAACCTAAAATATTCAGAATTAATGCTATTATCATATGAAATTTGCGCAATTATTTCGAAAGATTTTCTTGCTTAGAGATCGCTCTAGACAATCGGTGTCCTCAAATGGGAATGTCTTTAATGAAGGGAGGGATAATAATAATAAAATGATTGCAAAATATATGTCTACGCAACTTATGATTCACATTGATTGAGTTTTTTTCATCATATTTCAAAATTTTAATGACCTACCCCTTAGAAAATTTAGAATCAGATCCATTAGATCCAGATCCAGCTTATTTGTATATGTATGTGAAAGAAGAAAAAGAAAAAAAGAAGAAATGTACGAATTCGAAAAAAGAAATGTATTTTTCACATGAAGATGCATCAAATTTTGAACCAAATTTGTTTTCTTCAATAGTCTTTATATGTCGAATTTCGGAAGTATTTGTGAAAGTCAGTTTTTGGGTTCTGTCAGTTCTGCAATTAACCAATAAAGGGATATCGTGGTTTCTCTGCCTTTTACTATGCAAAACTCCTTTCTTAATTACTACTATGCTATCGAACTATTTCGCTCTTATTATATATTTGAAATTCATGTTCGTAGCTTTGATTGCAAAGATAATACCGTTTGAAATACTTGAAATACGATCTTACTACAAAATTCTAAAGTGTATATGAAGTCTTTCTTGACGGAGCTGGCAACGACACCATCGAATAATGCGTTTATCGTGATTAAATTCGAACAACGTAAGTCAGATACCACGCTTGGTAGAGAAGAACAATAATCCTCGGCATTAAACAAATCCGAACCTGCATTAGCCAAAATCTTTCACCATTCCAACGGTTGGCTCCCGGGAAAGGAATTCCGCCCCTACGCAATATGCCAAGCAGTGCGGTTTTGAATGATTTCGCTAGAGATGTGGACGTCAAAGAAATCAGAGATCATTGGGGCTTAGAATTGAACAGATAATTGATTGCGTTGATTAAAATACATGCCTTCCATTCTCCAGAAAACGCAACATTTAATGTCCTCATTAGCGTTTCGACGAAATAAAATAGTATCAAAGAAAATGGGCCCATTCCAATTGTTTTGGTACTTTTTTATAAATTTTTACTTTCGGAGGTGAAGTATACAAAGAGAGTGTCGTAATCGTCAAATAATCGGAGATTTTGCTAAGTATCCATGTTTGATGTTCAGAAAACATATTTTTGATACTTTGTTTGAACTTGATGACTAAAAAAAAAAAAAACGTTGAGCTTCACTTACGAAATTTAATATTTGGTCTTTGCATCGAATTTTTTTTTTTTTTTTGTCTTCTATCAAATTTTGAGCGAAATTCTATCTGAATAATAATAATAATAAATACATATATGGCTGTTCGAATAATGCGATAATTCGGAAACAAAGGGATTTTAGATCGATAAAATTTTGAGCGCACTGATTTGGCGTGTATGAAATCGGAACCGTCTTGGGGTTGATCCTTTCCTGGTTTTAACTTTTATAAGCATGTGTAACCGCGATTGTCAAAAACGCAATGACTAAAATATATAAAATTGGGTGTGTGATTTTGTGATTGCAATGCAGTCCTGAGTCGCATTTTGGTTTGGATAAAACAATGAAACGACGTCCAACTATGCGTTCTTTTGTGATAGCAATAGCCCCAAAACTCAGTCAGCTGTAATCATCCAACTTCCCGCTCCAAACCTTGGCGGGCTGTCACGTTTCACGACTGCTGTTCGTCAACGGCATACGATCAATAAATCGCGATATTTTCCGGCGAAAATTCCCTCTAATTTTTGCAATAATCATTGTTTTCCTGTAACTATATAAACTGCCATACTTTATTTATATTTAATTCATATTCTTTTGCATACCTTAATGTTTTCCCCTGTCAATGTTTCTGTTACCTCAATTAAGATCCCATATTTTTTTCTATTGAGTTACTTTTGTAGCAAACGCTACGTAATGGCTGGAGTAATTTTAAGCTCCATATATATATATATATATATATATAAATATGCGTGCATAGATATGGCATGTATAAGAGCACCAGCACCATATCCATGCATTTTTTCTCTGTATTGTGGTATCTTATAAGCTTAAACTGCTGGTCATGCATACAAGAACAAAATATTTTTTAGAAAGTAGAAGACTTTGTCATTGAAAAGGAGAGAAAAGCCAATTTGATGGAATACAAACACAGAGATCCATTTCAGTGAATAACAGCATTGCCGAGACATGCATAGCATGACTGTATGCCAATAGATGGGTCGGACGTCACCAGTAGCCTATCTTTGATACAGTACCGAGTATCTGGCTTAATGTGACGGAAGGGCATGCCGGATGGGCCAGAGTTCTATGAATTCATTTCTTTGTCCACCAATACCAGAAGATAGTTTTTATACCAAAACACTGTAATACTGTGTGTTTTTTAGCTTCTTACTGTGTACTCTTCTCCTCCATTGAATGAGTCCTGTGAATCTTAGAAACAGGTGCCGGTAATAAAAGGCTCTATATTGGTTTTTTTTATCAACTGCTCTGCACATTTCAAGAATTTATTAGAGAAAAAGCAAGTTAAAGGATATGAACTGTTCAGAAAATTGACTCAAACTGATTTTATTTTTCACCGATAAATGATTGCACAGATATGAAAAGGTGACGCTAAGACAAAAGTCAAAATTTACATTATTTAGGTTTTGAAGAATTTTCCTCATAGACGCCTTGCATTCCTCATTTAATTACATAAAAGAAAACTAGTCCGGATAGTACGGAAGCCGGATTCCGATCCAGATAATTATAGGTGTTTAATCGATGCACGCTTCGCATATTATTATAAGCTCGCATCTAAACTGCCTTGCATTTATGAACTTGTATTTCATTCAATCAGTGCTAATCATTTTATCTGCTCTATCCTTTTTTTAAAAAAAAACCTAATTAAGCGGGCAAAAGTGTTTTCATTTAACATTCGTTTACGTGAAAATTTGTGGCATTTACAGGAAGAAATTATTTCTAAAAAAAATAATAAGTTCGAAAGAAGTTTTACGGTACAAGTATTATTATTTTGTATCAATCAATAAATAAAGCTTTCACGTTATATTGCTTGAAAAGTGCGTTTTAATTTGTAATTAATTATTCCCTGGTTTCGGGAAGAAAGTCGCGTGGAGGTAAATCCGATAGTCCCAAGATTCCAGCAATGAGTTGAACTTTTGTTGGGGGGGGGGAGGCTCACAATTAGAAACAATACGAACATCCCGCTGAGAACTGGGAATTGTTGCGATTCCCCCCCCCCACTTGCGGGTTTTGAAGTGGACCTTTTTCACATTTGCTTCTCCCCCCTCCCCCCGACTCCACAATGATTGCACGCTTTTCAGTTTTTATTTCTCAGTCACGCATTTCTTTAATTCCTCTTATTTGGTCTGGTGTGAAGAGATTTTTAATTTATATGAAATGACACAATTTTGAATTGCTTGATATTATAATTGTTTCCGATGCTCTCCATTGAGACACCCGGGTTCGGGACGTCTACCGCTGTGCCATTTACAAATTTTTAAGAGTAGGTCCGAAATCATATTTACAGGCAGAAGGTATCCTATTTACTGTATAATATAGATTTCTAAATGCTGAGAGGGCCACTGGAGGGAGTCGGTTGTTTGCCAATTAAATGAGTTACAAAATGGAATGACCCAGATAAATAATTTAGATTTCACGAAATACTAATTCGAAACAGCATGAAAATACAGTGACACGATTCGTGTGCAGCATGATAATGGCGAGTGAGGCGTTGCATTGGCAACAAAGGGTTGATGGCATTTCTGATTGAACACTTGATATATTTATTGATTCATGTTTTGAATCATGGTATCTACGAATAATTAATTTTAGTTTTCCCGATAGTTTATGTAATAGTTAATGACTATTTAATGGTAAATAAAAGTTAATTACTCTGATTAAGACATTATTTGTCTTGTGTAGTTTATTGAAAAGATTCATAGAATCATCAATACCAATTCATTTAATTACTTAAAACCTTTAAAAATGGTTGTCTTATAGCATAATAAAACAGTACTAGCTATAAGAATGTTGCTCATTATATACTTAGGAGAAATTTTTTTGGCTTTGTCAAGAAATTGAATGTTTTTCGAAACTGTATTAATTTCATAATTTAATAAAAAATATACCAAATTCATAACACAACAATATACTAAATTCATAAATAGTAGGCTAATTTACATTATTTGTATACAATTTTTGTCTATTAATAATCACGCTACACAAAGGCTTTCAATGCTTTCTAGACACGAGAACAAACTGTGGTGTTTTATTGACAATTTTAGAAAGCACCTTAACAGTTGTAAAAATTTTCACTTAAAATTATTTCTTTAGTATCAAATTTAATTTTAGATGAATTCGATGATGAATATAATTTATATACGGTAGAAATGTTGTTTAGATACTCTATTTAATTATTATTTTATTTCTAATAGCATATTGAAGAGCTGCCAAAGAAGATTATGTTTCAAAATGTGAAATTTTGAAATATCTTATATATGAGCGCTTTTATGCTTTTGCTGTTTTGTCTACAAAGAATAGAAAGGTGTTGTAATTGTCAAATATATTGAAATGTAAATTTTGACGAATCTGCTAGTGTTAGATCTCTCCGAAACAGAAAACGGTCCAGAAAACGTATTTTTAAAAAATATTTATTTGTCAGTGACAAAAACAACAACAAAATAACTCACATTTCGTAAATGGTCTTTGCATCAGTTTGATAATAATATATTTTCGGGAGATATGTCCATCTTTCCCAATACAAATTACCACGATATCTCCGAAACGAAAAGAACTAGATGAATGAGATACGGAAACGCCGATGTGATATATCTGTTCTGCAGACACCTGCCCATTTTTGAGGCAATTCCATCGAGGGTTGGAGCATCTGCCAGTCTGCATGCATCCAATTTGTTATGCGCTTTGGCGACTGCAATTGTATTTCGGTGCCAAATTCTGATCTCGGTTGGCGAGGGAAAACATGAATTCAACTTCATTAGAGAGCGTTCGGAAAAATACGCGGGAAGAGGACTCCTGCTGCTCTTCCCCAATGTCTGCCCTCCTCTCTCTCGCCTGAAGATTTTAGTCAGAGTGTCGAATTCTTTCAGAAGTATTTTTCTTCTTTTTAGGTTCTATAGGAGGAGAGGGCCATCGAACAGATTCTGTATGAATGATTTTGTCTTTTCATTTTTTTTTTACTCTGCACTTCTTGTGCTTTGCTTTGTGAATTTGCTTCATTTTAATCACCGCCAGTCATCCAGTTGATGCCTGATCAGAGATTTCCGGATTAGCGGAAACTCATCTAGAGACGCACTTGAATACCAAATCCTCTGTTTATGCATAAAGTATGAAAAAAAATGTACTAAACATAATAAATATCACGGAATATTGAGTTCTGCTTCTCATATCTTTGCCATCGTCTTACGGCAATGATTTGTTTCTCTCTAATGTTTTCGCATTTCGCCCTCTGGAAACGTTGGATTCTAGTGGCGACTGAAGCGACAGTGCCGAATTTTCGGGAAATCATTTCGTTTCGAAAATATACAATGTCAGTGCATGTGCAGTGTGCCATTTTGCTATGTCTGATTTATTACTTTTTTCTTCAAAATTACTTGCTTTTTGTCCGCGGTCTATCTTTTTTCGTGCTCCCCAACATTTAAAAACTCCATTAAGCATAATAATTAAATGTAGGCGTGATTCGTCGCGTCGCTGACTTAAAATTCTGGATTAAAAAACATTACTGAGTGGGATTTAATTGTTTCTGTCCGAGCTTCTTTTTGCCGTTTGAGACAAAAAGGGACATTCATTACAATTTTTTTCATTATTTATTCAAATTTATTTTTAATGCTTGCATTAAAAGATTAGAAACATTTTCGTGCCTCTCAATACGTTCAAGAAATGTGAAAATAAAATGAAATGTGATTAATGTCCAATTTTTTAGCTTGAAAAGATGATAGTTACGTATCATTTGTTAAAAGATCACTGTCATGTATGTAAATAAAATCGTTCAAACTTTGACTTTCGTATTTGTTTTAATTAGAATGAAAAAAGGAAATCAATATTGTTCTTTGGAGAGATTAAATATTATGTGAAACTGTAGCTTTGAAATGTATTTGACTCTTCACCCTCGGGCGAATAGTCGATCAAATACAACGCCATCATTCTGTGTATTTTAGTTGAATAGTTATAACCGTCTAATTCGAAATAAGTGAGGTGCAATTTTTATGTGGTCCGATGTGGGTCGGTTAAGTGAACTTGTTTTGCGTAGTTTTCGTTCACTACGGTTTTATCAAGTGCCAGCATGAAAGCAGTCAAAAGATATTCTTATTTATAATAGCTGCCTTGAATGATCAGCTTGTTCGCCAAAATTATTAAGTTTTTAAGCTATTGAATATTAATGTGAATTGAATATTTTTGTTTTTAAATTTAACCATTTTATTTGATAAGATTGTAAAAGAAATTTTGACACCTACAAATTAAAAAGTATATATTATACGAAATAAAAATGGAAGTTAAAATCCTATTTCGAAAGATTTAAAGAAAGCTTTACTGTAATTTAATTTTAATATTGGTTCGAATTCGAATTTCATAATGAGAGAACTGTTACAAGCTTTGCTTCGCATTAAAAAAAATTGTTAAAAAATAAAGAAACCAATTTCATTTGTCTATAATGCTATCATTCAAATGGTAATGTTTTGAGTAGTTCTCTAAGAAAAATGTCCAGTTTCGCGAGTTTTTCTTTTTCGCTTCTGCATTCACAGCTGTCGAGAGTGGAGGTGGACAACATAGTATGCGGTTAGAAACATTTTTTTTTTTGAATCCATGTCGAATGGATGATGCACAATCACTGAACAAATATTATTTACACTCTACAGTTTTCCTCTTATAAATAAATTTTCAGTTCTGAAATAATCTAAACGTCCTTCTAAATTTAAAAACTAGCACA
Source organism: Argiope argentata (assembly GCA_026289955.1). Classification (NCBI taxonomy): domain Eukaryota; kingdom Metazoa; phylum Arthropoda; class Arachnida; order Araneae; family Araneidae; genus Argiope; species Argiope argentata. The sequence goes on from JAOUZG010046964.1 coordinate 1,204,033, forward strand.
TCCCCGCAAATTTTATACGTAGGAAAGTGAAACTTTATGCTTGCATTAATGGATGGAAGAGGAAATTGACATTTTTACTCGTAAAACAAAGAGATTTATAAAGCGTAAGACATTTTTTCCCTTTATTAACCACCTCATTTCATAAAATGGTCGTTTTTTATTTAATAAACTTTTGTAACTGCAAGGAGATATATAGTGTAAGCATGTTGAGAATGATCAGCTTTACGGGTCGAAATCTTCAAAGAATTTAAAAGCTGGGATGTACTTTCCTTTCTCAGTCATATATTCGTTTTTTTAAATATAAGCTACAAACTTTTCTTACTGTTCTTGAATTTTCAGATTAAGAAAAGGATAGTTAATTGATTATGTAATTTTACTGTTCTATGTGCATTCTTTTGGAATCGATTCTATTTAAAGAATCTTTACAATGAAACATTTCATTATTATTTCGTTTAAAGTGCAGATGAATTAATGTCTATTAAAATTATGAATAAAAGTCTATTTTGTGAGTGAAGAGAAATACCCGTTCTGTGTGCCGTTCTCTGTCCCTGTTTCTTTTCTCCGAGTGAACAGCTGAATGTGTCTATCGGCGCAATGAGTGAATCAAAAGTTTATTTTGTGTTTCCATGAGACCCAATCAACTATTTTCGTTAGATAAGGATTTAGACGTTTCTGTTGATACAGTCATCAAGATCATCACTAGTGGCATCCAAACGTAAAGCATTTCGTCACTGGAAATCTGTACGTCGATGGGAATTTCTTGGCAGAGGGGTTGAAAGGATGGACAACGCCGCAGGTTTTCTTTCTATCACTCCACTTGATTTTTTTTTCTGCGTGGGAGTTACATATACATGAAAGGATTTTTGCCACGCCATTTTATGATATTGAAACACTTAGAGCCAAAATAGTGGGCGCCCGTTGTTTCTCAACAAATGCTGGGAGCGTGTGGTAGGAACCGGGCCTTAACGTTCCTCGAATTAACGTTGGAATCAATTAACCGTTTGAGTGCGGAAGAATACTTACCTTTACGGCAAGTGCAGCGCAATAGCGCTTCGCCGTACTCAAACGGTTAAAGTTTATTTCAGTTGTTACATTTACTTCAGTGATCACCACTGAATGTGATCGCAGTTCATGGCTATTATTTGTGTTCTGACAAAACCCAGAAGCGAATCGGTGTTTTCAAATGTAAACAGAAAATATTTGTCACTGCATCGTTTTATGCAATCGATTTTGAAATAAATAAGGGATATATAAAATGACAGCAATAGGCTTATTTTAAATTTAGAGGAATTAATTTATTCCGTGGAAGAAGTAGTCATTAAATAAATATTATCCACTAGCGCATTGTCTTATCATCAAGACTTAAAGAACAGGCTAATGATGCATAATATTGTTCATTTCGATTTGATCAGCTATTGCAACATCGATTTTATTGTGAAAGAAGAAGAAACTGAATACTTAAGACAGCTCGGATAAATACTAGAATGCCATAGAAGAAAATAAAATTCTTTGCTCGCATTTTATGTGCTTTCTGAATGAAGGATGGATTTCAGCGACACAGAATCTGTGGATTTGTTGAAGTTTTTGATCTTATCTGATGACGGACCGATTGTCAACGGATACAAACGTCGTTTCCTAAATTCCAGTGTCCTTCTAGGAATTTTGTTCTCAGGCGGCTGATTGATTACAAGTTACAATATCTTCACTTCTCCGAGGAAGGATGAGGCATTGTGTGTGTGATGCAAAAATTAATGCCTTATTTTCCAAATTACCCTCGTGCTACTGTTAGCCCTGAATCCATCATTACAAAAACGATAGTGTAGGGAAGATTTTAGTATATTAGTATAGTGCATACGATCGGGTATACACAACTCTAAAATATAATTACACCGTTGACTTTAGAATTTAAAATTTTTGTCTTACTTTCGATAAAATCAAATCTTTTCTTTTAGAGAAATACAGTTTGGAGGATTTGGCTCTATCAGCATCCGCTCTATATCTCTTTGTTGGCAAATTCTGTATTGAAGCCACATGCAACGAGCTTGTAAAAATTGAGCAATTTCATATACTTCTCTACTTTGAGCAAGGTTTTCAGGCTCTTCAATTAACGCATTATCCAACCAATTTTTTTTAAAAAAAAAGTTATGAAAGTTAATAAATGCTCTATTATTTTCTCTTTCTGTCTTTTTAATAATCTTTTGTCATATGTATGGTATAACTGAAAATTATAACGAAAATAACCGATCAGAGATATGAGAAAAGGGTCTAAATACCATTTGATACCTCAGCAAATTTTACAGACAGAAATTTGAAATTTTTCGCTCTTAAAGATGTGGTTTAAACATTAAGAAATTGAAGAAAAGCTTTTTAATAACTGGCAATTTTTTTCGATTTGGAAGTCTATCAAAAGTTAATTTTTCTATTTTCTCTCTATACTGAAGCTAAAATACTTTTTTTTCCAGATTTGATGAAACTTTGTAACTTGAGTTTATAATCTTGGCTGCAATATTTAAGAAAATAAACGCCATGATTTTACATACAGCTGAAGAGCTGCTTTATTTATTTTTTCCCCTTCTTATAGCAAAAATGTCTCGATTCATGAATGTTGAAAAATATAGGCATTTTCATCCCATATTGAGGCCATGCTCTGTGTAAGCCCCCCCCCCCCCCCCCTTTTTTTTTTTCAATTGCTCGATCCATTTCTTCTCATATTTGCATTTTGATTGTTTAAAATTTGAGTTTCATGAAAATACGCATGATTTTATCTAATTGTTATGGCTCGTGATTGCATGGTGTTTATGTTTATACGCACTGCTGTAAAGCAGACGCCTAGTGTTTATAAATATTGTAATAACTAATTGAAAGTTTTGACATAGCTAAAGGCCGAACGAATTTTTCGTAAAGTTATTATTGTAATTTGAATTTTGTCACTAGGATTTTTTTTTCTTCATTTGCTTGTGAACTAGATTAATAACTTTATTTTGCTCGACTTTCATGTGGCTCAATCTGAAATCTATCGTGGATGTTCAGTATCAATTTAATTCATTTTATAGATTACTCGGATTAATCTTTACAACCTAGGAATACTAAGAGGGAAAGGAAAAATTAAAAAGTCGTATAATATAAAAGTCGTAAGTCAGTTGAAAAGAAATTAAATCGTAGATTCATTATAATGGGAATGAATTATAATGATTCTACTATTTTGAATTAGTTTTTCTTACTGGTTTTACATTCACTTGATCTTAATTAAAAGTTCTTCATGTGACTGAAAATAAAACAAATATGTATAGGAAATGCAATGTAAAACTCACCCAAGTATAATGATCTAAACAGTGTATTTAAAATTATTTTATTTTATTCAGAACTTTCCACGCATGATCTATTTCCAATTGCTTCTTTCCCTCGATCAGGTTTCAGATCAAGTACACCGAGGGAGGGAAGGAAAAATAGGTTGAAAATGGAAATGTCGTTTCTTCCCTCCTCCAAACTCAAACAATCTCGTTTGGCTCTTCACGGAAGCTTTTTACCGAACTTTTGAGGGCTCTTATTTTTAGCGAAAGGTGCCACCGCTCTCTTCCATAAATGTAAGAAGTATTCGAAAAAATTTCCAAACTTGCAATTATTAATTTAAAAAATGGAATCTCGTTGAAACATACTTTCCTGTTCACTCTTTCAAGCTTAGTCCCGGGATGTTAAAGTGTGGTTGTTCGAAATGAAATTTAGCATTTTTAAGGTGAGTGTCCGCGTGAAGGCCGGGATCGATACGATTCAGCCTTCCAAAGGAATCGGCACGCAGATATGATCTTCCAGCCTCTAGTGGCGCGCCACCTGGTAAAAGCGTCCCCCCAATGGCGCGATTTGAGCTAAGCGAATTTGTGGCAATTGTGATTTTTTTAAGGCATAATCGATTTCTTTTTTCGGTGGAATAGCTCCATCAAAGCTCCGATAGTGAACTTGCCTTGTTCATGTTTATAAAATCAGATTTTTTTTCAATAGTTTTAGAATTTTGGAGTACACTTATGTTTTCATAACTTACTTATCAGTTAATTAATTATTCTAAAAAGATTTTTGATTGCATATTTGTGACGCCATATACTAATGAATATACGAAAAAAAATATTGTTAAAATTTCTTTATCTTTGTAATAAAAAAAATTGCGATATAACTATTTTAACTATAAACTTTATTTTATTTTCTATAAAAACTATAAACTATTTTTATTAAATTTATTAATATCTCCAAAAAAATTCTGTAATTGAGTAAGCGGTCAATTCAAAATACCATTTGTATCGTAACTGAGTAGACCTGACTTCAAAATAATATTTTTTGCTGTTGGAAATGATCGCCGGCTATTCCGAATATAGGATTCTGTGAGATGTGACACTTCTCGTGCACAAAGCTATTCGTGGCACCTGCTTAATGATCGAAACTGTCGAATCCTTTTCCAGTCACTCCCCGCGGCTCCGTGAGTGGAGAGCCGCTTCCTCGATTCCCTGGCGAATCCGAATGGCGCATCCTCGTCTGTCGAAGGTCCCGGGGATGCCGGCTCTGAAATTATCTGAATTATTAATCAAAATAATAGGGTCCGTACTGAAATAATTTGCTTCAAAATAGGATCTTAATATTAGTGCGCGAATCCTCTTTGCTAAAGAGACAACACATTCACGAGACAGCAATCGACACAGACTCATCAGAGTGGATGAAATGGGAATATGTAATTTTCTTTACAAAACATCTCGTAAATGAGCAAAGAGGAGCAATAGTTGAGGTTCGCTGCGAGAGTGAAGTATTTAAGCAGGGCGTGCACAGATAGATGTGTTGCGCATGTGGCCATTTTCTTTCTGGTTGTAATTGAAAATCAGAGGCTGAACTTTTGCGATTGAAGAACGTTTACGAGAGCCAATAAAAGCTGCATTCTTTCTTGGTTTTTTTGTATCTTCTTTTTACAAGGGAAGGAAGGGATATTTGTGGTTTTCGTTGAAGAGAGTAAATGTTTCGATGTAAATTCTTTTTACGAATGCTTTTGAGAATACATCAAAGATGTTCAACGCTCTTCTTCCCCCTACCCCCTGCAACATTTGTTACGGCTTCACGTAAGACTGACAACGCATCTAAGCGCAACGAAACCGAAAATGGTATTTTAGTGTCTTTTTTTTTATATTATTATTGCGAAACAAAATCAAGTATTGTAATCAGTAAAAGATTTGACCTCGATATTTTGAAGAATGTGCGTTTTGTGCATCCCCAAGGGTGAGGGAAGAATGTAATTATACATTATTGTATTTGTCAGTTAATGCGTATATTCGCGTGGAGCAAAGGAATTGAATGCGAATACCAAATGCGGGTGAAGTTTTCATATCAAGTGATATTTTGATGTCAAATTATCAAATGTTATATTGTCCCGATGCCAAATTTGGGTGGTAAGAAATCTTGTCTACAGAAAGACTGTTAGATTATGTGCATAAGAACTCAAGAACGCTGCAAAATAGATAGGTTTAATTTATGATTTTAGCGTCTGGATTATAAATGTAAATCTTATTGCTCAAAAGGAAGAATGCTCATTTATTGCATCGTTCCTTTAATCGATTGTGCCCAAAGCTTAATACAGAGATCCTTTTTGTTATATATATATATATATATATATATATATATATATATATATATTCTTCTACCTTGGTTGCGTTTTTAAGTTATTGTTTTCAAATGCATACGTATTGTTAGATAAAAAGACAGTAAACAAACAGTTGGGTTTGGCTAAAAATTTAAAGCAGATGTACAATTGTGCTAATTAAAATGCGTGCCAAAATTCACTCCTCAAAACTTCCTCATTTTCAGCTTATTGTATTTACATGCATTTGAATTTACAGCCTTTTAATCTTGAGAGTCCCCCCCCCCCTGTTAATTTTTATAGATAGAAGCGATTCAGGTGCAATGATTTAATTCTAAATTTCGTTTCTGAATCTGTTGCGGTTCCAGTTTATGTTCGCATGGCAGAGAGATAGACTTCTAACAGTTGCTTTTGCGTGATAAGTGAAATTCGCTGAAATTTCGTGATCGAATTTTTTGACGGCATAATCGAAACTCATTTTGTTTCGCTGATTATCGATGACATTCTGATTTGGGAGAAGTGAGAAAGTGAAAGGGACAAAGAACACTTAACTTTTTTAATAGTATATAAAATGTAGATAAACGTATTGTAATCTTTAAAAAAATCGAACTCGAGATTTTATGAATCATTACGTTTTAGACTGCTTTATGTTCGAAAAACGTATGTCTGTCTGTCCATCTATGACATAGATAACTTAAAAGCCACTTTGAGTTAGACAGATGAAATGTGGTATACGGTCTTTATGATAAATCTATAGATTTCTGTCGAATTTCTAGCAAAATCTGTCTGTCCGGCTATTCGAATATAAGTTAACATGACGTTACAAAAGAAAGAAATCTAGATGAATAGAATTATGTAGACTGATTATGCACTATATGTATAGTGTACACATCAAATTTTATGTCAAATGCGACGAGAAATTAACCGTATGTCGGTTTTTACCTGCATAAATATGTAAATGCGATAAATGAAAAATGCAATGATTGCCAAATATACGATCGAAGTCAAGAATTGTGGCCTTCTTTAGGTGATATTAAATCCTTCTTTTCTGGAAAATACAATTTGGACTGATGAATGTTATTTTAATAAAGATAGAATTATTGATCATCTAAATGAGCACTTTTGGAATGGTGAGAATCCACTCTTCTCACGGGGGAGGGGGGTGGGGTTCATACTCAGAGAAGTTTTTCCATAAATATTGCGTGGCATTTCTAGAGTTGATTGTATCCGTTTCGTGTGCTGAATGGTGACCTTTATATAATTCTGTCAGTTCTGATCAGCATTATTAATGAACTAAGGAAAATGACTTTGAAAATTCACTTTCAGTGTATTTTGCTGATGAATTCAGAAATGGATGTCTTGAAGTCATAGGTGATAAATTCCACAGCGTATACGCAAGTACTTTTGAAAGAATGCAATTCGATATAGATGCGAAGGTGTTCATTAGAACAAACTTTAAGCAATTTAATTAATGTATTATCTTATTAATCAATTAGCTGTGGAATTCATTTTTAAAAATCGGTCATGAATTTGGTAACCCAAATCGAGCAATGACGTGTTTCTAATGTGTATGCAAATTTTGAGGGGAGAAAAACGAATACGATTTCATTTGCATCAGATAAAAAATGTCACGATTTGCCCTAAAATGTATTAACGTGTTTACACTCGAGCGCAATTCATTGGCTAATGAAAGATCATAAATATGTTATTATTTTTCCTTTCTACTTTTTAAATACCATTCGTGGCATCTGCATTATGCCAGAAAAGTAAAATAAAATATCTCTCGTACACCTATAGAGGTTCGAGACTCCTTTTTGTTCGAGAGATATGGAAAGTGGTCTTAATAAATCTGCCTTTTAATATCTCAACAAATTTTACATATAGAGGCAGGGAACTTCATAAAATAAGAAAAATATTAGGCATTCATACTTTTTTTTGATGATCGCAGTATATAAATTTATTATATGGTGCCCCCCCCCCTGCAGAATCCAAAATCTAATTTCATGGTAATTCGAAAAATATGTCTAATCACAATAGTTCAGGGAATTCCAATTTTCGGGAGTACCCTGCACGTGTGCTTAGTAAATCAATCTACAGAAAGTTTTTTATAGAAAATGTCACGCTTTTAGTCCATAACGATGTGCGTAATTAATTCGACATATCAACGATTACTTCACTCTGGCATTTACACTTTCTGCTTTAATAAACAACTACGGGACAAAAGATCTGTTTTCCTCTCTGCCGGGGTATATCTACCCATTCTAAAAATTCACCTGCAAGAGATTCAAAAAATCAATCTAATCTACTGCGCATAATTGTCATTTATTTGAAATAAAATATTAACTCTAAATTTGCACGAAACGAAACAAACAAATTATTATCTGAACTTAAAATTTTTTCTAAAAGACTATGTTAATTTACAGATAATGAACCGCAAGTTTCTATAACCATTTACATTCCCGATAGCAGGATCCCAAGGGATAAAAAAAAGAAAGAAAGTGGAAATAATGGTCTGAAAATCTACTTAAGAAAACATTTCATTTCCTTCCGTCATGTTTATTAAGCCGATTGAATTCCCAAGTTTCCAGGTTGCGGAGCCGCGTGAATTAAATTATTCCGAAACATTAAAGAAAGTGAACAGAAATTGCATTTTGCTTCCGTTCGAATTTCATTTTAGGCTATTACTCTCGCCGTAAGTCCCAATGAAAGTAATTTCATCTCGTGACGAATCATCTGGATCAGGCAGCAAGCGTCAAAGTGAAAGAAAGCGAAATTATATATATATATATATATATATACTTTTTGATGTTTTTACAAAACCATTCAAATCACATTGTTGCAAAAACTATGTATACGTAAAATTCCGACGTACGCGGCAGAGAAAGCGCTCTTATTATTTTTAAATGGCAACTATTTAAATGGAACTATAAAACATTATTTAAATACTGGGGAGAGAATTTGCTGTGTTTTTAAAAAAAATACTTTTATTCATTTTGAGGGGGAAAAGATATATAAGAACAGAAGAGAAATGCTCAATCCAAAATTGCAGTAACACACTTACCCTTCCCAGATGGGCAGTGACTATGACTAACTTAACGAAATCGATGACATTGCAACGTTTCGGCCGGGGCTTCTAGTGAGTTGGGCCGAAGACAAACTCAGGTCTTGGAGAAAAAAAAAATCTGTTTATGCCCAGCTATAATACATATATATTTCGCACAAGTACACCTTCTTGATTAAATATGTTACGAATACATAGGCAATTAAGCTCAGAGTTCCATTAGGGAAAGGCGTTGTGCTTCAGATAAGTAAAGAGTCTCTCTCGGAGGTGAAGAGATATGATGGAGTTCTGGAAATTCCGCAAAATTCAGCCCGAGGTCGGGATTTTTAGCCTTCTGTATTTACTGGAACTTAGAAAACAGCTGTTCAACTAATTGGAGGTCTCCCCAAAACTCGGATGATATTTTACACTTCAGTCAGGACGCAGAAGTCCACAAGTTCCGATGAACTTCACGTGGGCTCAGCTACAGGGCGTGGCTGCCTAAGTACACTCCAAATTCTTTCCTGATAATTTTACACAAAATTCCAAGTTGAATTCTAGCTTCAATCACTAGCTGTCGCTTCGTCAGTCGACTCTCTCTGTAGGCTTCCTCCTCTCGCTCCTCCAGTCGGTTCCCTTTTTTTCTCGGTCTCAAAGGCCTTCCCTCAGTGGCAAATGACCAATCAGGATAATTCCCAACTTTCATTTGATTATCTGACCCAAGTTTTCTTTCAAATCTTAAGAGGGGGGAAAACAGCGACTAGCAAAGAGACGTGTTGGCTCCGTCTGCTGCCTTTTCTCAACTAGAATCGGAATGCCATTTGTCGCTGGTTCCCATTTTGCTGGCTTGAAGGGCGGATGTCTTTTATCTATTGACAGGGACACGTCTGCTTCTTTCTCTCGTTGTTTGTTCCAACACATGTCCCATTCAGTGCCGACCTCACAAGTCGCCCAGACACATTAGCTTGGCTGCGGTACTTAAATTTGAATACCAGGTGTCTGCATTCTTCGCATTTTACAAATTCCTCCGCTATCTGGGGTTGCTTTCCCGTGGGAACTTAGTTTTCTATATCCCTACTCGTCGCTTATTTGAAGATGTCGCAACATATGTTCAAAAACAATACTTCTCTATTCACGTTTCTGGCTTCTCAATTCCGAATAGTATTTTGGATGTCTGCCGTTAATCCGACTGGAGACAAAATTTGCTGCAGATAACTGTTTTGCTTACAAAACTAATCAAATAATTTAACTGGGCCATGGATCTTATCACATTTACCGGCAAAAGAATAAATAGACTGCCACAGTCAGTCCTTTAGCGGTTTTAAATCCGTTATGGGAATACAGATTTATAACTTGGAAGTTAAAACCATAGCATACATTTTAGTGTCTCAACTTCCTGCTTTTTAAATTTATTCGCTCGGCATTCGTTTTGTATATATTATGGACGAGATGTGTTAAAAATAATTGTGTGATGTTTAAAAAATTGATTAGAATAGTGTCTACGGACAGAGGGATGCACTCTGTATGAGAGAAAGATGAGAAATCTTTTGATTTTTAGCTGAAACTCAATTTCAGTAATTAGAATTCATTTCCCTTGCTGAGGCATCAGGTGACATTTCTAATACTATCGTCCTGTGGTTATTGTTTGTCACGTATTTTACGCCTTTGCAAAAATCGGAAAATCATAACTGCCACCATTTCTATAATCTTTTAAATTATTGTTACGCATATTCACATTTCGCATATAGCTTATTTTGTATATGTACAGAATGATAGCAACGTATAAAATCAATTGTTACAACACAGTGCGACTTGCACTCAAAATTTAGCAATACCTGCTCAAACTGGACTTGTTATTACGCAGGATAGTAACTAGTCAACTCTTCCAAAATAGCGACAAAAACCTTTCAGCAAATAAATCTTAATTTCAATTTTCTTCTTAACGATTACAAAAGATTTCTTCCTATACTCTGCATACAGGAGGCAGTGAAAACTCACTCATTGATTAGCAGGACGAAAGTTCCTTCATAACGAAAGTTGTTGGGGGGAAAAAACTTCTCAGATCGTTGCTTCTGAGAGAAAATAAGTCTTCTGCTGAATAAAAAATGAACAAGAATCCAGATGAGGCCGCGCTGATTCCTAATGAAATTGTTGCACTCGCCTTTCTGGAAAAAATTCCATTTCCGCATCTTTACAACACCGGATAAATAAATAAAATCACATCCAGCAAGATCACGGTTGAATTTTTTTCTTCTTCTTCTCCGTCTCCCCTCACATATGGTTTTCTAGAATGAATATACCAGATGGTAAAAAACAACTTCCCCTATATATGAAACCTTAGCGACCTATCCGTTCAATCAATCGAACCAAAATTTCAGACATGGTTGTTTGAAGGTATGCGCTGGAGATTGTGATGGCTCTAAACAGCCCAGAGCTCACGGTTACGGTTACAGTGAGATAATTCAAAAACCATAAAGGGCGTTGGAACAATTATCGTGTAACGAAAATTGCCGACCTGAAGCATTTGCAAAGAGCATTATAAAGGACCAATGACACCACAGAGAGGAGGAGCTTTGGCGCCCTTTGCTTAGTTCATAGGGGTTTGACAGTAGAAGCACCAATCGCAGAACACCGCATGCAAAGCATTGCTTGTGGGAAAAATCTTTAAAAAGCTGTGTGGGAAGTGTGTTTCTTCAGCCAGATTTTCGATTTTGCCAACAAGATGAGGCTTACAAAGAAACAACGAAGTGAATTGATAAAGCTGTTTTATCTGAACGGGGAAAATGCTGCTGAAGCAGTGCGAATTTATTAGTGGAGTCACAAGCTAAGACGAGGCCCGTGTTCCGTAAGAAGTGTACGTGATTTGGTAAAAAAATTTGAAGAAACTGGATGCACTTGCGTTGGATCTCAATCCGGCCAGCCATCTTTTCCAGTTGAAGTTATTGCGGAAGTGCATAACACGATTACTGCAGGTCCATTGCATACTGCAAGATGTGTTGCTTGCAATTTGGATATACCGAAAACCACAGTTCTCATGCTTCTGCGCTTTGTTCTGCGGACCTTTCCTCATCGGTTTCAGCGCTTCCAGATGTTGCAGTCTGGAGATGAGCGACTGCGGGGGGGCTTCGCAATTTTTTTCCTCATCAGATATGACGAAGATGACAGATGGCCGCTGCGGATAATATCGACGGATGAGGCACGCTTCTCGTTAACCTTAGACGTTAACACCAAGAACTGTGTTCACTGGGCTGGCAACCCCCCCCCCCCCCACGATGTGGGACCAGTACCTTTACACGAAGCCAAAGTGACTGTGCGGTGCGGCATCGCTAGCGCATTTGTTCTCGGTCCTTACTTCTTCGAAGAGCTCACTACCACAGGTTTGAAATCGTGCTCTGTCGCAAGTGCTCGGTGTACATCGATGTTGCAGAATTACGTTATTCTTGCAGCAACGAAATGCCATTAGTGACATTATTTGGATGCAAGATGGGGCTCATCCACCCGTCGTCCTGTGTGTTCGACCCGTGCTGCAACAACATTTCAGTGATAGAATCATCTCTCGTAACTTAAAAGTTTCTTGCCCACCGCAATCCCCCTATCTCCACTCCTATGGATTTCTGGTTCTAAGGTTACCTGAAGTCTAAGGTGCACACGCCTGGTCCACGAGATGCATTGGAATCGAAAGACGTGAAGAAATGCGGATTCCTTCTTCCCTGCTACGTTCGGCATCATCGTCCGCAACGTCCCGCGTGGCATGCGTTGCTGTCTGCGAAGGAGGGCACGTTGGAAACCTGTCATTACAACTTTCCATTCCAATAAAAGCTTTTTTTCTCTTTCCTCTCTAAGTTGTCGTTAGTCCTTTATAATGCTCTTCTTCACAGATGCTTTACACCTGCACTTTCCTTACACACTATTTACAGATGGCCATAATAATAAAAGAAGACATCTTTGTATGCAGATATTTTTAGTTTCCGCAATTTTTGTATTTTAAAAAGACACCTGTATTATTTTCAGTATACCTGATATTCAAATTTTCTTTAATATTTAAACAGATTTTCAAAAGCCAATGTTTAAATTTTCTATCCCGAGTATGTGACATTAGAGAGTAACGGAAGAAGTAAATGCTGAGGTTCAAGATGCTACTATCTTAAAAAGAGTTCAAAAATCTGTAAGTCGTCAGGATTAGAAGAAAGTGTTCGCTGTTATGGTTTTAAAAAGTTATTTAAAAAGTTATGATTTTAAAGTCGGTGGTTTAAAAAGCATATTTATCAAATGAAATCTTACAAGACCAGAGAAAAAGAAACAGTTATTAAAAGCCATACTATAAGCCAACTGGGACCTTTAAATGTTTTGAAGCTGCTAAAATGCGAAACAAAATGAAATTAAACAATTACAATTATTTTTAAAAGCTAATTATTGTATTCGCATGCTTGACAATTTTTGAGCTACAAACTTTTTAAAAAAAGAAAGAGGAAGTGTCTGAAGCGAACAAAACATAATTTTAAATTTGTTCAAGAAGTTGGATGTGATCAAACGGCAAAATTGGTTCAATATTTCAGATTAAAAGAGAAAGAACTGCTATTTGTATAAATTTTTAAATTGTAAATTATAAAATTTATATAATTTTTTTAGTTAATTTAATTATTTTGGAAATTATGTAATTGATATAACTTAAGATCTAATGTATTTTTTTATTTTTTCAATATGTTAGGCCAAAAATAATATCCACGGAACAAATAATTTTCTACCGTAATTTATTCGGAACTTATGGGTGGGGAAAAATTAAATAATTATATTAAATTTTTATATAACGATACATGTAGTTAATCTTCTGTGTAGTAAGAATTGCAAATTGTCAATCGAATTTATCAATTTTAGTGGTATTGTTCGAGACCCTATCAAACAATTATCCAGTTTTAAATATAAAAATTTCAATAGATTGTAATCCAGAGTTTTAATAAAAAAAATTTTAATAATGCAGTACACCTACTTTATCTTTGATTGAAATCGGTTTGATTTCTCAGGGGCTGTTCTTTCATAAGGACATGCTTTGCATAGAGAGAGTCGATGCATCGCGTAACTCAGCTATATCCCCCAATCGAATTGAACATCTTTTACTTGCAGAAGTGGTGTCCCGCACACACTCCATAAGAATAGAGCTGTTTCTCTCGATCGATTAAAACTGACATTTAATTTTTAAAAAATTGAACACAGTCACCTTTTGTTGGATTTGGCACATCATTTGACAGGTACCCACTCAGTTGATGTTAAATCTGTGCACCATTTAGTTCTCCTCCCCTCCCCCCTTTTTAGTTATGTTACCTTTTATTTGAAATCCAGACAGTCTTCCTCTAATTGGATTTTGCTCAATGTTTAATAGAAATCTGCAAATTTAATGTAAAGGCTGTATACCAAATGTTTTCCGTCTAGCTCGAAGCATTTTTTATTTATCTTTGTCGCAGTCAGGCAAACATAATGTCAAAAATAATATTTTGAATTCCTTAGGTCTCAATCAGAGATCCGTCAAAATATCGATTTTAAATTTTTCGGCGATTACAATACTGTCTCGTATATTTTGTACGTGGTATTAACAATAATATTTTCGTTTCAAATATGCGATGTTTCCAACAATGTTCTACCTCCTTCAATCGAGGACTGCCGAATATCGGTTATCAAATTTTTGTGCGACCTTTTCCATCCGGGCATTTCCGCCTCTCGCGTGCCCGTTCACATTCTGATGCCGAAGAGGATGCGCGTGAAATCTTGCAGCGCCGCTCACAATCCGAGATTCGCACGATGCACGAGGGCCGTGTTTCTCCGATATAACCTTTCCCATAGAGCTTCGTACGTTTCTTCTTCCATTTCCCAATCTTAAAATCTGTTGGCTTGGAACAATGGCGAATGGAAGCCATTCTTCGAGCCAACGTAACTGTTGAAACCATATGTTCGGACTGTCCTCTCTGCTTAGATATCTTGTTTGGTTGTGCTGCTTTCATAACAATATGGCAAGATAGATGGACATCCTGAATCTAATGTTTTGAAAGAACTTAATAATCTGGTTAAAAATAATAGAGATTTTTGCCGCGCCTATCACGTAAAAGCCAACGGATATCCGCATCGTTACCTCAAGAGAGCAATTAAAGTTCATAAAATCTCTAGATGGATTAATATCATTTGTTTCCTTACCATGCTTTTAACTATTAAAAAGCCACAACGGAATGAAAGGATTATCAAAAGTGAATGGAAAAAATTTGTATTTTCGAGTTCTTAAGTAAGCACATCATACTGTGTACGGTCTGATTCATTTTCTGAATGTCAAATTTTTTGAAGATAACAAAGCTTTCTCTCATTTTGCTTCATGTACGAGGAAGTAAAATATCACAATACAAGTAAAACCTGTAAAAAATGGTAATTTTTTAAATTTGTAGTTCATGTTTAAACAAAACTATTTTATTATCGAATTGCAAAATTACCAAATTTTTATCATCAATTTTTTGGCAATATATTATTTTTACCATTACTTTGAGTACTACAAAATGTAACTGCATTTCCATATGTTTGAGTTCCATGTTGTTGATATTTGATAGCTTATATTGTGAAAAATAAGCATGATTAAAGCAAAAGCTGACAATTCAATTCGCCGCATAATATTAAGGTAGCCGACTATGTTCGAAGAATTTTTTTTTGAAATATTGGATTTTAAAAAAACTATTTATAGTGTTTAGATGTAATGTAAATTATAAACACTATTGTAAAAACGTGAAGGCTCGTATTGCCTGGGAACCAAGGAAAACTGTAATGACTCGAAGGATCATATTGCCTGGGAATCGAGAAAGACTGGAAAACCCAGAGGGATCGTGTTGCCTGTGACCGCCAGGCGGCGTAGTAACTGGGGGAGTCGAGAAACAAGTTTAAAAGAGAGAAGGGAGTCGGTGGACAGAAGAGTCTGGTCGAGTCGTCGAGATGTGCTGATCGTTTTTTTTTTTCTATTTTTAATTGTTGTGTTGTGTGTTTGTGTTGTGTGTTGTGACATCCTAGCAGAAAATAAAAAATATGTCTAAAAGTCCTGCTTCATCTTTTCGACTCCAGTACAGACAGAAGTTTGGTGGCAGCGGTGGCACGGAAATAAAACCATGTGCCTAATGAAGAATCTGTTAGGGGTAAGTACTTTTTCTATCTGAAAACTGCCTACGTATTTAAAAATTAATCTCAATTTTTGTATTAAAATCCGGGTGAAAATTAAATACGTATTTGAAAGTCTTAATTCACTTTTTGTATTAAATGTTGGATTTTGGGATTTTTTTAAAAGGCACATTCTCATCCCTACTATTCTATATTAATGTATTTGATATAGTCGAATAAGGACTAAAAGAATATTAAGAAAAAAAAAGAAATAAAAGTATAAGTGTGAATAATTATACTAGATAAGAGTGAATAATTATATTAGATAAGAATGAATAATTATGCTAGATAAGAGAATAATTATTCTAGAGTGAATAATTATACTAGATTGTGTGAAGTAATTTTACTAGATTGTGTGAAGTAATTATGCTAGATTTATATGTAAAGTTCTAATACAACACTTGGTTATAATATTAGAATATATATTGGTATTTGATTGTTAAGTATTAGAACTGCAAATAAATGCTCTATTGTTTTATTCAGTGTATTCTGATTTAAAACTGTTAAAGGAAAACTGAAGTAATAAATTTTGTCTGTTGAGAAAAAAATACTCAAAATCAGTTGGTTTTCATTTATGTATTTTTAGAAAACAGGAAACTTAAAAAAGAAAGAAAAAAATTGCTTTTATGCAGCTTGAATTATTTCAAAACTTATATTTCCAAACGGAGAGGAATATCATTTTATTCATTTCATCTGATGGTGCTTTTTGTTTCGGGAAAAAATATTTCTATTGAAAGTGTACTGATATAGTCTTTTTTCTTAGAACAAGTATTTTTAAAGATAAATTTTTTTAAAAATAGAAATGAGGTATGAAGAATTCTTATTGTGATTATTATTCTCATGAAAGTATTTATGTTTTCAGTTGTAGCTGTTTCTAGTAACTTTAATTGTAATGATTCATAGTTGATTCCAGCTAGCCTACTGAATAATTAAGGAAGTTTCAGAATTTATTGGTATTATTCTTGATTATGAAAAATATTCTGAATGAATTTTTTTTTGTAAATTTTTGGATTGTTTGATTAAAGAGGAAAAGATATAAGTTATTTTTATATATCTACAGAACTGGTTTAATTATTATATAACTTGTTCCGTTTTTTCCCCCTTTTAAACGGTACTTTCGAAGTAATTTTATTGAAGGTGATCTATTTTATTGTAAAGTGTATTGGATTAAGATTTATGAATTAATTTATTTATGAATTAAAGATTATTTATGATTTTAAGATTTATGAATTAAATTATTATTTCCTAATTAAATAGATTGCTTAGAAAACTTTTGCAGTATATTAGAGGGTTTTTTTTATTTATTTTTATTTTTAGCTTTAATTTTATTTAAGCTAGAAAAAAAATCATGGCTTATTTAGCAAAGGCTAGGAAAACTGAACTGTTAGAAATGTGTGAGGAATTAGGTCTGGAAGCAAATTCTACAGACAAAGTAGTAGACCTTAAGAATAAAATTTTAAATAGCCCGTTTATCAGGAGGAAGAAATAAAAATTATACTAGATAGAATAATCGAAGACAGAAAGCTTATGGAAGAAGAAAGAAAGCGGATGGAAGAAGAAAGAATAAGACAAGAGCGAATGGCGCGAGAAGCTCAACAGCATGAGCTAGAAATGAAAAAATTGGAATTGATGAGAGGAGATAATAACCAAATAAATGGATCCCAAAATACTGTTGAAGTTGGTCCAAGAATTCAACTAGCACAGATTACACCGAAGTATGATGAAAAGCGCGATGAAATGGGACTGTATTTAATAAATTTTGAGAGAAGAGCAGAAATGGCTAAAGTTCCAAAGAAAGAATGGGTAGCTTACCTGTTAGCTGTTTTACCTGTGGAATTATCGAACATGCTAGCCAGAGAAGAGCCAAATGATGCCAAGAATTATGATTTTGTGAAGAATCTTATTATGAAAAGATATAAAATGAATAGCGAAAAATTGAAACAATGTTTTTATAGACATCACAAAACCCCTGAAAAAACCTGGAAGAATTACGCACGAGAACTATCCAGTTATTTCTCTGAATGGATTTCAGAATTAAAGATTACGACCTTTCAGCAACTTAAGGATCTAATTGTGACGGAATAAACTAAAATTTCGAGTGCCTGCTGAAGTAAAAGAACATTACTTAGAAGATTGGCTAAAATTTACTTCCCCTTATAATTTAGCTGAAAAGCTCGATGATTATGAAAGCATTAGAGAAAGCTTTAAAAGAAGAGAAATACCTAAAAGGACTTTCCCGAACTTACGAAACGGAAACCAAAATAAATTCACGAATAAAGAAACTGTGAAAGATTTTAAGCCAGAATTTCAAACCAAATTTGAAGCAACTCAAGATAAACCAAGAGATAAAGAATTTGACAAAAGAAAAGTAGTGCGATGCTATGAATGTGGATCAACCAATCATCTTCGACCTCAATGCGATAAGTTGAAGAAACAAGAATACATCTCCCATGTTGTGGCAGATAATATTGATGATTTAATGATTCGTTACACAAGCATTGGTAAGGTAAATGGTGTGGAGATGAAAATTCTTAGAGATACTGGTGCTACAGTAGATTTCATATGCAACAAGTATGTGAAGCCACATATGTATATAAAGGAGAAAGTTTGGCTGAGGACACCTTTAGAAGAGACTTTACGATGCTTACCTCTTGCCAAAATTGAGCTAGAATGTGAAATGGGACACGTAATTACCAAAGCGGCTGTTTTGAGAGATTCTTTGGATCAAGGAAGGTATCTTCTTGGAAACAAAACTGCTATGTTATTTGGAGATTTGAAAACAAAAGAAGATGTACAAGCATCTATGATAAATGCTATTCAAACTAGGGTTCAGAAGAAGTTTTTGGAAAAGGCAGAAGAGAGAACTACGGCCGATTTAGAAGAACAGAAAAGTGTTCAGTTGAATGGAAGTGATTGCAAAGAAGATAGCTGTAAATGTGCTTCAATTAACTCTCGTCTATCACCACCAAAGCCTGAAACTGCACCAGTTGTAGTTCCTCTTACTATAGAAGATGTTATCAAAGTAGATACTTCAATTAAGATAAAAGCAAGTGACAATGACTCATTGATTGTAAATCCTGATGATACTCAAAGTGAAATAGACTCATCTGTGAATGAGAGAGATTCCATCAATGATGACCCAACTGCTGATGAAAGAGCTGAGAATTCCGAACATGCAGGATCTGAATCTGCAGAAAAGAATGACGTGTCACAAGAAAATGATGTTGAAATGAAGGATGCAGCTGTAAAGGATCCAAATTCAACTGTTGACTTTTCAAAAGACAATAATAAACCTTCTGGAGATGATAAACCAACCTTAGAACAAAGTGATGGCGCTTCTTCAATCGTCACAGCAAAGAATCCGGAAAAAAGAACAAAATCAACTACTGACGAAGATGAACCTATTAAAAGAGTTACTGCAAGTAGTAAAAAATTATGGGTGAGTGGATTAGCTGAGAAGACTAGAGCCAAAGATCTAAAAGTTTTTTTTTTTAAGGAAATTTGGAAAGTTATCAGGAGCAAAAATTGTCACAGATGCAAGGACTCCAGGATCACGATGTTATGATTTTATTACTATAGCTAGTAGTGAAGAAGCTCTTATTTGTGTGGACAAATTGAATCATTCAGAATTACATAGAAAGGTTATTAATGTTGGAAAAACAACTCGGAAGCCTTCTGGAAAAATTAAAAGAGCTGACTTTAAGGCAATTAAAACGAAAGTTAGTCAAAAGAAACCTACTGACTCCACTAATACTGAAAGCTCAAGTGATAAAACTGATTTAATTGGGAAAACGAAGGGAAAAGACGAATTTAAATCTGCTGATCGATCAAAAGGTGAAAATCTTCAGAAAAAATAAATCTGAAAAGGCATCTGATAGGGAAATTGAAAATGAAAACAGTAAAGATGGTGATGGGAGTGAAGAGAAGAAGGATAAAAAAACTGACAAAGAATGATGATAGGCGCAGTCAGGATAGAAAAAGGTCACGAGATAGAAGATCTAGCAGAACACGAAGCAGGAGTCGTGGAAGAATTGGTTTTAGAGGTGGTTACTTTAGGAGGTTTTAGAGGTGGTGCAAGAAGACCGTACTTAACTGGGAGAAGTTTTGTTAATCGATATAGAGAACATGGTAGGCATAGAGATCGTGATTTGGACCGAAGGAGATTTTCAGAGCTTGAAAGGCAAAGGGAATTAGAAAGAAAAAATAGAGAAGATTCCATTCGGCTTGTAAGAGAAAGGAAAAGATTAAGGATTGAAAGAGAAAAATTTGAAAGAGAAAGAGCTGAAGTCTTGAGATTAGAAAGAGAAAAGCAAAGATTTAAACGAGAAAGACTAGAAAGAGAGAAAGCAGAACTAAGAAAAAGAACACAAGTGACACTTGAAGAAAGAAGAGGTATCAAAAGAGGTTTCGACGGTCCTCCAAAAGAAGAACCATTTTGGAATGACACCGGTCAAAAGGCATTTGAAGAACGTAAACATAAATTGTCCAAAGAACCTGTTTTATACAGCCCTGATTTTGCCGAGCCCTTCGTTATTCAGTGTGATGCTTCGAACCTTGGTATTGGAGTTGTACTCTCCCAAGTAGTTGAAAACGAAGAGCATCCCATTCTGTACCTTAGCAAAAAGTTTTCACTTGCAGAGCAAAAGTACAGTACTACTGAAAGACAGTGTGCAGCTATCATTTTTGCCGTGCAAAAATTAAAATGTTATTTTGATGGACATGAAAAATTTACTATACAGACGGACCATAATCCATCGGTGTGGCTAGAAAAAAAATACTGGAATTAACCCCAGACTTTTAAGATGGGCTTTAATTTTACAGTCTTTTAATTACGAGATTGTACATCGCAAAGGAAAGCAGCATCAGAATGCTGATAGCCTAAGCCGAATTCCTTAAACTGAGATTTAGTTTTTTTCTTTTTTTTTTTGGTAGTCTAAAATAAAACTATTAAACCTATCCATATATAACTTTTCATTATTAATTATATTATACATATATCTTTCATAATCAACTATATTGCCTATAAATAATTTCATATCCTATTATGTTTCGTATAATCATTATGAATCCTGTATGATTCTAGTAAATGCGCATATGATACTTATTTATTTATTTATTTTAATATTTATATTATTATTATATATTATCTTATATCATTTTTATTATAAGCCGGATTTTTTTTATTTCAGGTATGTGTATCTGTATATCATAAATTTGCTTTATATTTGTATATTGTTTCTATTTGAATGTGGTATATATGTTAATTTGTTATGTCAGTAGGGATAGGTATTTGTGCTATAAAAGGGAGGTATCTTTTCAGACAGAACTGGTACTTACAATTTGTTATCTTTTGTTTTGAATATTTACATCCAGAAAACATTTGAACTGAATACTTTTCTCTCGAGACTATTTTCTAGATTCCAGTAAAGGAAAGAGCAAACTTTTCCACATCGCAGCACATCTCGACGACTCGACCAGACTCTTCTCTCCACCGACTCCCTTCTCTCTTTTAAACTTGTTTCTCGCCTCCCCCAGTTACTATTCCGCCTGGCGGTCACAGGCAACACGATCCCTCTGGGTTTTCCAGTCTTTCTCGGTTCCCAGGCAATATGATCCTTCGAGTCATTACAGTTTTCCTTGGTTGTAATATTACAACCAAGGAAAACTGTAAACTTGGTAGTCATTACAGTTTTCCAGGCAATACGAGCCTTCACGTTTTTACAGCCTTCCTTGGTTCTCAGGAATACGACCCATCACGTCTTTACACTATAAATACAAACAAAAAATATTTGAAAAGATTATATGTTTTGAGAAATAGGAAATTTTTTAGTAAAATTTAAGGAAATTTAACTTAAACGGCTTACATTCTACTCAAAATTGTAATGCAGCAATCCTATTTTTCTTTGCACACAAGTTATAGAATATATTGATGAATGAAATGAACCAAAATATAAGAAAAATATTCAGATGCAAAGAAGTTAAGGGTAAAAATATACGTATATATACATTTTTTTCCCATAAATTCACGACTTAATTTTTCTAAAAACGCCTATAAAGTTAATTTTAAAAGTTTATTTAAGCCCTAAAAGTTTTATTGTGGTGAATTTCACCAACAATAAAACTTTTGGTTCATTTCGTTGCCCATATTATTTGAAATATACGTTGCAATTTTTATGTAAATGGCTCTATTAGTTTTTGAGATATCCTGTTAACGGCAGAGAATTTTTATGCAAATTAAAGTTTTTGGAAAATTGTTAAAAACAAATTTTAGTTGGAAAATATGGATTCTGTAATTAAAATTGTTTTAAATTTCCCTGTATATGTCAGACCTTCCTTTTCCTCAATAAGTCGGGATTTTTTCTTTCGGAGGGAAGAAAATTTTAAATTGTTTAAAAATTCTAGTAAGCCTTTTATACCATCATTAAATTGAAGCACAGTTATAAATGAACGTAACTGCAATGTTTGCAACTCGACAAAATGCTCTTTCGGCGCAAAGTTTCATAACATGCCATTGAAACTCCCATCGGCATGTTGCGTCTTTCCATGTAAACTCCTACACTGTAATTCCTGTTCACATAATTTCTTATAAACAGGTTTCACTTAGTTTGTTAAATGTGGTCGAAGTCCTTCTGGTTCATCCTGGAAAGTTAGAGTGGCTGTTGCCGCCGAGTTTCGAAGAACCTGCGGTAGTCGCATCAGTGGAATTTCACTTTCGGCACTTTTTTTAGAATATCCGGAATTGTTCTTATTTTTGGAGAATTTTGGCTTCTTTGAGAGTAATTTTTCTGGTGATTCAATATTAAAACGTTGAAACCTAAAAAGTTTCAAAGAATTTAAATTGTTGTCTTTTAAATGAAGCAAAATGAAATTAGAGAAGCAAACACGAGATCGTTAACAGAAGAGCAAACGAACAGAAAGGTTTCCGATTTTTCGCAAATAAATAAATAATAAAAAATATGTGTAAAAAACGTGTGGCTTGTCACTAGAAACATAAAATAAAACTATTTTATAAAGTAAAACCAAAAGAAAATATCAAAATTTGGCAAACTGAAGGCCATTTTTAGTTTCGGAATGCCACTTTCTGTTTTATTTTGTTTCAATAAAGTATTTTATAATCTCTATAACTTTTTTTCTAAATTATTTTGGAACAAAAGATAAACTGTTTTGGGAAGATAAGAAATAACCATTAAAAAAATTTCCCCAAAGTGGTTGAAAACCAGTGTTTTTAACGTAGTCGGATACCTTAAATTCGTTAAAGCAGTCAACGACATTTTACGTTACTTAAACTTGATTCATCCGATTCAATTTAATTAGGAAAAAAATATTTTTATTGTTTCTAATGATTCTAATATTGTCTCTCATAATCACTTAAGCGAATATCAGAATTTCGTACTAATGTCTTGGAGATATTGGAAGTGTTGCTGACCGCAGTTGCATTGTCATAGCATTTTATAAGCACGTTTGATGCCTTACGGTTCACGAGTGACGATACGCAATTCGGCTGTGGAGTCTCGGGAGTTATCGACGACCCCCATCAAATGAAACAGGGCCATACATCGTAATTTATCGATTGTAGACATTTTTCCAGCAATTATTTGCATCCATTTACGGCGCATGCGTGCTATCCCGGTGCCGCGTCCAGACTCTTTCTCTAACCCTCGCGCGTTATTCAGCTCGTTAAATTATTATGAAGTTCCTCTCATTGTTCCTTTCTATGTGGTGATACCGAATTTCTGATTGCTCGATAAAAGTATCTTGCGACAGCCCTGGGGGAAAGTGGTTATAAACAGAAAAGATCGGAAGATTAAAAAACAGAAGATTAAACAGAAAGAGTTTAAATTAATTTAATTATGCAAAATGTTAAAATTAAAAGATAAATAATTAAAATAAGCATAAAGTGATGAAGAGTGCATTTTAATGTACATAGATGCTTATAAAAAAACTTTTTTTTATTTTATTAATGAAATTTTTGAATACCATATGTATTGTAGAAAAAAAATATTGTGCTGTCACTTTTAGGCCGTGGAACCGCAGTCACGCGAGAAAACAGTAATATTAAGTAACCAAACCATTCCAACTTAAAAAGAGGGGGGGGGGCAATTTAAAAAATTAAGCAATTTCTCCCGCTTTTCCATATTTAATCTGTACCTTTATTTCAGAGCAATAATAAAAAATTAATTGAGCAGGAAAAAACTGCGAACCAAATGACATTTACTTATTGTTTTAAGATTCAATCCATTCAAAAGCGGAAAGGGAGAAATATTTTTTTCCTGTAGTCTTAAAAAAGTTTCCACGATGTTACAATTTGTTTCTCTCGCTTTTCTACAAAAAGCTTCAGTATTTTTTATTTTTGGAGATCGATTTGTGCTGGATCTGGCAATGATAAAGTATTCGATTAGTTTTAAACACGTATGCTCTGTACTATATCTTTTATGAAGAATTTCTCCATGCCATAACTTGGAATATGCAGCTCATCGTCACATTCTCCCTCCCCTCCTCTCAGAATCTTTCGATGGGGGGAAAATGTTCTTTTTTTCTCCTTCTTTATCAACCGATTATTCATTCATTTTATTTATTTTTTCTTTTTGGGTAGAATTTTGTATTCACATGAAAAGTTTTATGTTTAGTTCTCTGGCTTTGATTAATCACTTGAATAGTTTTCTTAAATAACAAATTTGCTTTTTATTGACATAATTTTTTATATTAAAAAAATTAAATCACCATAATTAGTTCTTAAACGGCAAATGCATTCGTATTTTTTTTTAATTTTTGGAAATAAAACACTATTTTTTAAAAAAGAAGAAATTGATTTAGTCTTCCTCCCTCCTAGAAGTTTTAGATTCTTCATATGGATATATTTCTTTTCTTTCGTTCTTTCTTTTTTCCTTTTTTATTCCTGATAGTTTTAATATTCATTGAAAATTTGTAACGTATATTTTTTTGTGGTGAATTTATACTCTTCTGTTTCGTAGGGAATTAAAAAACTATTTCTCCATCGTTGTAAGAAAGCTATAATTAATTTCACAAATGCTGCAAATATTATCCGTTAGATAAAAGATGAATTCTGTACTCGTATTTTTAAAGATGCTGATAGTTTCCATTCAGATTCTTTAACGATGCCGCTTCACTATTCCTCCTGAGATGTGTGAAAACTGCGACGGAGGCTGAGCTCGAATGAGAGTTGAACATTGATGCACTTGTCACAAATGAATGCTGAATGTGTTGATTTCCTGACGCTTTTCTCTAAACACGATGACTGTACTACCCTAAGGATGTGTCGTTTTTTTTTAAATGAGTGATTCTATATTTTTAGAATGGTTTTTAAGACCTTTCTGCTATTATTTAGACTTGCTGATGTACTTAAATTTTAAATATTATCTTTTAATTGAAAAATGGGATTGAGGAAATCAATGCTTTCTGTTGTTGCTTTTTTTAAAATTACTACGCAATTTCTGTTACTCTGTTTTCAAAATAGGGACCTTTTCCTCTGTTGAATTAAGAATTGGTAAATTGTTGAACTATGGTTTATTTTTCGTTAGGATTAAATCTTAATTTTCCTCAAAAAATTATTCCTTTGACAAAAACTTCTGAAATTTTGTATGAATTTCTCCTCTTTGCTAGTGACCATTCATATGACTGCTCTGTTTTTAGTTTTGCAATGGACAAATTTTGCGAGAGTTGAGTAACGTGACGGAAAAATATTCCAATGTGGAACATTTTTGCTTTAAAATGAAATGAATTGGAACAGGCTTCCAAAACTTTCTCGCAAAATCTCTTAATAAAAATGAATTTGTATTTTGAGCACATTTTTAAACAATCGATTGACACCGAAATTTGACACAGAATTACATTTTCAGTCACAAATTTGCTCATCAAATTTGATATATTTATGTCACTGCGTTTTTGAATTATCGCATTCATGCGTTTCAGAAAGTACAGACCGACAAACGTGCAACGTTCATGGAATCGTTTTGGGGATATTTCTGAAGGCCGAATTTTGTTCATCTACTCTCTTCGTGACGCACAGTGTTCACTCGTTATCGCTAGACAGACGTCCTCTTCATGAATGGGTTCAAAATTGAATGGAAATCCTCAAATTTGGTACGAAGGCTGTAAACCAAACTTCATCCGTGCAGCTTAAAGTGTTTTTGTGTTATTTTTGTTACATTGATATTTTCTAAAAATGTGTTTTTCGAATTCAGGGAAATTTCCGTTTCGTCAAAATTTGGAATTCGAATTTTCTTGGTCATTACGATACTTTCTTACGAGAAATAAATAAATAAAAAGCTACAATTAAGTGCTGTATTTTTTTCTCTCCAGAGAAAACAAATACTTCTGCAAAGAAAAGGTATTATTTCTTTTCAATTTTAATCATTTTTCCTTTTGAGTCATATTAATTTTCGAGGTCTAGACCCAAAATTTGCAACCGCAAGGAATGAAGACTCTTCGGTCTGCTTCGCGTATTGACTCCGCGCGTTACGCACGTGAGGTTTTGCATCTGCATCGTTTCCGTGTGAATAATTTACGAGCTAAATCCGAAACGTGGATGTTTAGAAAACATCGTGCTGTTATTCTTCAGTATGAAAAAGGTGAGGAAGGAGAAATGGAAGAAGAAAAATTCCGATGCAGATTGCTATTCTTGCATCTGAAAATTCATTCGATTGCAAACGTTTCATTTCATTACAAAACACCTGAGCATCTTTTTTTATGCCTTTTGATTTATTTGCCGCGTCATTAATTTCATCAACAAATAGAGCTTTTTTCCCCCAAATGTTAAAGCAATCATTAAGGAAGCTTTAATACTACAATTATTCTTGCTAGCTATTACTAATTACATTCTAATATTGCCGAGGCATTTTTTTTTTACTTTTTTATATACGAACTATACAAAGAGAAAAAATTTTAAACACAAAAAAAAAAAAAAAAAAAAAAAAAAAAAAAACTACGCGCTCGAGGTTTTGTTGAATCACCAAATTTTAGATCTCTTATAGAATCACATTTGTCTGTGAACACAATGTCTCCAAAACCCTTTGAGGCAGGTGGGTGAAATCTAGTCTAAGATTTGTAGCTATTTGAATAAATTTTAGATCACTTTGAAACTGGTTTAGTCCATTGAGGATTGATTTCGGCGGTTGTTAAAAGGCCGTTGAAAAATAACCGAAGTGAGCTTACCGTCTGCGGTTTTACGAAATTTTAAAATGGCAGCGGAATGTGAAATTATGAAACAGGGTGAGGAGGAAAGGAAACCTCTTGATTGCAAAATAATTGCTCCACTTCCAAAAATGGACCAATGACACTTGGGATTTTCACCGTATCAAGTGACTGGCCTTTCAGTGCACCTGCAATTGTCTCTCGATTAATCTCATCTGGGCAGCCCGGCAACTCTTTGACGAAGAGGGCACATTTTTCGCAGATGCCACCAAACATCGAATGGGGATGAGTAGTGAAAATTCGGTCGGAAGCATGAAAGTGGGGCAATTAAAAGCGCATTGACTTACATATATCAAATTTAGCATATATTTTTACTTTAAATGCAGTTATGTGTTAAATTTTCGATGGGGTGGGAAAAAAACATTCATCTCTTCAGAGAATGGGCGTGAAGATTTGGAGGAAATTTCTTCGCTTCGTCATGGACAAAATGAGTACATCACGAGCAAGCGCAATTCCAAATGAGGAAATGAGCGAACGGATTTCTTTCAAAAGTGTGAAAGAGAGCTGCAGTTTTTGCGTCTCGGCTGCGTGCGAAATTTCCTTTCACGAGCCGATTGCGTTCTTCAGGTATTGCTGACACATTTGAATAGACAAAATTCTGAAAATGTATTAAGAATTTCAGCATTGGGAATTTTTAAAACCGTTTAAATTCATCGGTCTAGGCGTTTTTGACGATTTCTCCCTTTAAATTTTGGTGGTCTGGAGATAAAATATCGCCTCTTGGACCAGTATTCGAGATTATAGTCTGGATTACGCGGAAGAATCGGTTTATAAGGGCACAAAATGCACATTTAATCTCACTTTGAGGGTCAAACGCCATTCCACGAAAACTGGTAGAAGTGAATGTTGGTTAGAGTGCCATTCGCGTCATCTGATCACGGATCTAAATTGTGAAGTTCCTGCCAAATAGCTCGTGTGGCTTCATACCGGCCCGCAAATATAACTAAAACCAAATTCTCCTGTGGATAGACTAAGTTGTTTGTTTTTTTTTCTCAAAAATACATTCTAATTTCTGTTTTCTGGCATTTTAAAGATGAGGGTAAATATAAAGATAGATAGAATAGCCTGCAATGAATTGCTAATTTTTTTCCCTTTTTCCTTTTCTCTCCTCTTTAGTATGATTCGAATCAAAAAGAGTCTAAAAGGAAGTTAAAATAGATTAATAATCTTTCGCTTAAGATTAATTATGAAGAAAAATGCTCGTATCACTGCTCATTTATCAGGTGCACACACACAGTAAATAATTTAAGGAGGAAAAAAAATTCTTTGTAAAAACCTTTTTCTCTTATTTTTTACATATTGAATAAAATCATTATGTACTTTTCAATTTCCAAAAGATATTGTTCAGTGTGCAAAATAAGATAATCTTAAGATATTAAAGATAATATATATAAAATGGCTTTCATGATATATCCGTTATTGAAATCCAAATATCGTTAAATTTTATGGGTATTATTAAAAAGGAATCTTGAGAAAGATGTAACAATATTTCTCGCTAAGGATATTATTATCTGTCTGGTGATTTGTATCCGGTGCCGAAGACGGATTCAAACTCAGAGCATCGAGTATTCAGCATCGGCTCTCGAATTTGATCGATGATCTCCTCAGCTTCATACACTTTCGATCAGACGATGTTTTGTCAGTCACAGAAAGTAGCAGCTCTCGGTTCACCGCCCAGCCTCGGCGATGCTATTGCCGATGGCATTTTATATTTAATTTTAAAACTACAAATATGTCTCATCTCAACCATTATTACATTGGTTGTGTGCCACGCGCGCTCAGTCGCATTTGCGCTAACTCATTAAATAGGGACATTTATGCTCAAGCTTTAAAAAGATACAACATTATAATTTTTAACTTTACATGTAATATTTGACGATTTGATATGGTATGCCGTATGGTAATCAATCACAATCTGCATGAAAATGATACTTGGTGTCCCTGATAACGAAACGAAGCTTCCGTGAGAAAAATGGCCCTTACTGTATTTTAAACAAGTGTTGAAAGTATTTAAAAAAATGTTGGAAACTTGTTATAAAATTTATTATAAAGGAAAACGTTTCAACTTTTATGAGGATTTAATCTTTATGTCTCTTGCGATTTAATGTTATTTAACAAAATGAGAAAAAAATACATAGAAAGTGCTTTAAATTCAAATTTAAATGGATATTAAAATTTTTTTAATATGTACAGGGGTTGGGCAAAAATATGGGAACACCTTGTGAAATGCTTGCTTAAAAGTAATAGTTGATTCTAGATGAGCCTGTAGGTTGCGCTGCTGTATTTCCTCATTAACGCCATCTGTACAATGTCCTTAATACGTTGTAAGTGTCAGTTGTTGTCAGACTAGTGTTCTGTGTAGCTGCTAGTGCATTTTGTCTGAGCTAAGTGAATTCGAACGTGGACAAATTGTTGGAGCTGGAATGGTAGGCGCCTACGTAACCAAGGTAGCCGAAGTGTTTGGTGTCTCAAGAAGCACGGTATCGAGGATTTATACTGCATACAGAAACCGCGGAAAAATATCCTCTGCCAAGTCACAACGTGGACGAAAATGTGTGTTGAGTGATCGTTACAGACGGTCATTGAAGATGATTGTGACGAAAAATAAGAAGATGACAGCTGCAAAAATCACTTCTGAAGTTAATGTCGGTCTTACAAACCCTGTCAGCGTTAAAACAATAAGAAGGGAACTTTATAAGTACGGAATTGCAAGACGGGTTGCAATTCCAAATCCCCTCATCAGTAATGCAAATGCCTGTAACAAGAAAAGATGGTGCCGAATCCATAAAACCTGGACGATGGAGCAATGGAAGACGGTCACTTGGTCAGGTGAATCTTGTTTCACGCTGTTCCCAACTTCTGGCCGAGTTTACGTCTGGCGAACGTCGTCACAAGCGTACGATTCAGACTGCTTGCTGCCAAGAGTAAAACATGGCGGGGGTTCTGTCATGATTTGGGCAGCCATATCGTGGTATTTCATGGGCCCCATGATTACCTTGCAAGGTCACAGTACTGGTAAAGATTATGTGACCATTTTGGTAGATCACGTCCATCCCATGGTACAGTATTTGTTCTCCAATGGTAATGCTGTGTACCAAGATGATAGAGCCCCTATTCACACCGCTCGCATCGTCATAAGTGTTTTTATAACTTTCTTTTTTTATATGTAGTATCCATTGTCGCTTATTTTCAATAGTATTTTCAGATATTCAAGATTTTGCTTTGACTTCCATATTTTTGGATAACAAATAATCTTCTATTTTTCAGTAAACTAACGCAATCATGTTTTTTTAAAAAAAATTAAGTTTTTTCCTATTATCTTAATTTTTTTCATAATTCACTTATAGAAATACTATGCGACATAGTTTAAAAAAAATCAAAGCTATATTTACGCTCATATTGTTGAATCCTCTTATATATTATTAAAACTTGATTAAAGCTAATCAATGGAGTAAAATCTAAAAATAGTTAGATATTTTATTATAATAGGAAATATTGCAAGTATTGCAAAGCATATTAAGTAGGAAGTATTGGAAGTATGCAAAATTTCAGAACTATTGCACATACGAATGGGAATGTAATATTGGCTATAGAAATTTCAGCATCATTAACATAAAGGGAATGAAATATAAGAAATGTTTGTATATACAAAGACAAGAATTGTCATGAAAATTTTTGTGAATTCTCTTACTTATTTTCAGCAAAAAATTCTTCAAAGTTGATATATTTTTTCAATTTGCAGACGTTCCAAAAGTAGAGAAAAAGTTTATTCTATTCATACTTGTTAAATTGAGACTTCAATTGAAAATTAATATCACTGTATTTTTGAATCCGATGGAGTTTTGATAAGATGCTGAGTTGGCTCAAGATTTTCTTGAGTGCGAACCTTCATCGATATTCATTTATGGATCAAAATAACGCAGTCCATTCGAAAATGGTGAACGCGTCATTCCAAAACTAATTCCTAATTGTATTGGTTAATACCGAAGAGTGTTTTCATTCTGCTTCAGAAGCACAGAATATTTTTCCCTGCAGAATGATCTCTCTGTAGCGAAAACTATTCGGCGGATTTCTGCACACTTGATCTCTTGAGTGGACGGAGTGCTGATTGCAAATGCGGAAAGAGTCTTCTCATTTCGGTTGTTCGAAGAGGAAAGGACTCTGGGGAACGT
>JAOUZG010046964.1:1235252-1251076 GCA_026289955.1 Argiope argentata
CGTGCGTGGAACCACGCTGTTGTTGCAAACGCGTTTCGATTCGTTCCCGAAACTGCGGCGCACTCGGCGGCGGATCCGTTCACTTGGATGCGACAACTCTCCCTTCCGAGACGGGGGCATGGCCTCCCTTCAAGTGTCCGCGTGGCCGAAAGTCACGCAGATTTTAATGGGGTGGTCGAGCTGGTATACTAGTGGAGGACAAGACAGAAACTCGGGCTTTGTTAATAGAGTCGGTATTCACTGCAATTGCAGCATCCATTCCCCATTATATTTCAATGGGAGATCTTTTCTTTGAAACTGTTCAATTTTAAAGCTTATTTTAGCCAAGGTTAACTATCACTGTGCAATTGGATGCAAAGAAAATGCTTCTAAGTATATTCTATCATTTCACAGATATATACAACATACATATTCTATTTATATCCATTTTAATTCAGTTTAAAATTTCGTAACCTCGATCACTCGGTGATTTTGGTGTTGTAACTGAATAATATTTCATAGTTTGGTTTACTTATTGCATTTAATTTATATAACTTGTTATTAAGGTTCATTTAATCTGATGGAACTGCATTATGTTTTGCTACTTGCTTTATTTTAAGCTCGAATGTATTGCAAGTGGTTGGCTGAAAGCTTGACGTGATTTTTTCTCGCCAATACAAGTGTTTATATAAACTCTGGTAAACAATTGTATATAAACTTTTTATTCCTCCAATCAAGTTCAAGTTAATTTTTTTAGACTTGTAGTGGATGACATTTAATTTTAATACAGTTTTTAAAAATATTAATTCATTAATTTGGCTAATTAATTCAAAACTAACTTTCTCGCCAGTAAATCTTCGTTTCCAAGTCATCAAATAAATAACGAATTGAGTTTGTTTTTTCCCAACAGTAGTGAGGTTAGGCTTAACATGTTTTCGGTCGATTATTTTAAGCGATTCTGTTTATTTTCATAATGTTTGATGTATTTAAAATTAAATTGTTAATGAATCAATTTTTTCGATTTATTTAGAAGTACTTTCGAATTAATATAATACAGATTAAAGGAAATTAGAAATTTCTAACCTGTATTTGTGTCCCCAAAGGTGTAGAAAATTATTGCATTTTGCGTTGCCACAATTGACATTGAAAATTCAATGCTAATATAATTTTTGATCAATTATTTATAGTAATTGTAATTGTTAGACCGGGATAGTTGGAATCCATTTCTTTTTTCAGGGCAGCTCTTAATTGTTGTTCTAATTAATGCCCCTAGTTAAAATGTAAATATTTGAATCAGTTTTGTTTATATCGTAAGCCATTATTTATGTAGATAAATTGTTATTTAAAAAAATATTATTTTCTTTATGTTTCACTAACAATGATTTGGTGTGATGATTTATGGTTCTTTTTATTAAAATAAAGATGTTCTTAACTGAATCACAAGCTTTACTCAATCTTAAGTCACTGAAAATTTGTTTATGGTCTCACCAAATACTCTGTATTTTTTTTAAAAAAACTTAACATTCTGGAACTTTAATATGATAATACATGTTTTTGTCTATTGCTAATATCATAATTTTAAATTATATAACATTTTCCAATTTAATGTTAAACCTTGACAAAATAAGATTCAAGACCTTGCTATTTGATACACATTTTGTTGGTCATCCATGCCATAAACTATTTTTTAAAAAATTTTTATTCACTAAAGAAACTAGAATAATGAAATAGAATCGTTTAATTGCTTTCATCAGAAGTTGTTTTAATAAAGATCTATTGGACAAGAATTGTGAATTTTATCTTCAAAGAAACTGATTTAAATATGATACACACCCAGATGCTTATAAAACTAATACGCAAGATTATATTTACAATTGTTAACTAAGGTTAATTTTTATTAATTAAAATTAATTTTTATTTTTATTAAAATTAACTACCTAAAATTAGATTTACGTCACTTTACAATTAATAAATAATAACAAAGTAGCTTTGACTTAGATGGATTAACAAAAGCTTTGTTGAATATCTTTTTAAAACATTTTATAGTTTGCCTCCAGCCACTAAAATTACTAAAATGAACAATCTGCAGAATAAATCTGTAAAATTATTATAATTAAGAATTTTCTCACTTTTGAAAATAATTAAGTAATCTCTGATCAATTCTTTTAAATTTTTTATTGGGATACGAAAGTAGTTTTTACGAGTATTTCTTTTTATACAAAGATTCAACTGATAATTGATATTAGAAAAGGTTTCCTACTAGTTTTAAACTTTAAACAATAATTGCAATTATTAATAAAATAGTAAAATACGTCTATAATATGTAGCTTAAGATTTTATAATTTCTCTCTCTAGTAACATGAATAGTATTGATATATGCATAAGCAAAGTATATTGAAGTACAAAGTGTACTGAAACTCGTCCAGAAGTTACAATTGCCGGAATCAAAAGATTACGCGACATATTTTGAGTTTGCCGAGATTTGGGAATGTCGCCAAAAAAGGTATTTTTACTCTCAGATTCCTCACAAACCACGTGGTTCATATTGCGTACAAGTATTGAGACAAGAAAGATACGACTGGCGCCTTCCGTTTATATACCAGCTCGAGTTGCGATCGAGATCCTGAAAGTGACCTTTCTGTCATTCTGCAATTTTACTTTAACTCGCAACGCGATGTGGGAGGGAAGGAAGATGGCGGTGGGAAGACATTTTTTTTTTGAAGTTGTACTGCGTCATTGCATACCTTGAGCTAGCAATAAAACAGGCTCATTGG
Source organism: Argiope argentata (assembly GCA_026289955.1). NCBI lineage: Eukaryota > Metazoa > Arthropoda > Arachnida > Araneae > Araneidae > Argiope > Argiope argentata. The sequence continues at coordinate 1,238,006 of JAOUZG010046964.1, forward strand.
CGTCCAGGTGTGTAGTTTTTGTCTCTAAAGAAATGGGGAGGAAGGAAGAGTTGAAGCTTCATCACTTTTTGGGGTAAGTAACGGAATCGGCTGATGAACGTGGGAATTTGTATCCGACCAAATATGACCATTATGTGTATTGGCAGCGCTATTTAAGTGGGAATGGGCCTCGCCATTCTACACTACAGCAAAAGCCATTCGTTATCTATCGTCATCTTAGAAACGAGCAACGAAGCCGATGTTTTTCACATCTCGTTATCACCGGAAGACGACTGCTGAGTGTCCGGTCTCTTAAATGGGTGAGGTGTCTGGATTGCACTCGCCGCTCATTGCTCCACTTTTGCGGTCGCGAACTTCCTGCCACCGTTTGTGGTCTCTTCCGAGTATGCGGCGAATTCGGTTCCGATCTCTTCAAGATGCTTACTAATTTTTCGAAGGTTTGTCAAAGAACTTGTACATTAAGTTTTTATTTACCGAAACGCTTTAAGCGCAAATGCTGTTTCGCCGATAAAAATGGCTTGAAAAGTAGCGCTCTATGGTAAGTTAAAAGTATGATAATGTTAGTTTCATTACGAATTTAACGTTTGATACTTAATAAAATGGTTCGCCACTTTTTAAATATGCATATATTTTGGTGACGTTTAAAAATATACAGCGGCATTTCCCTCCCTAACGAACAAAATACAATTCGAGAATGAAAGCATATGTACGAATTTTGTGTGAAGGCAACAGTATTTTTCACTACAGAGAGATCTAGGCGTCTCCTGTGTATTTTGGATAGTTTTTCTTTATGTTCCATTCATTCTATTTGACTATTTTTCAAACATAAAATATATGCATTTATACAGATCGTTAAAACTCCCGCTGATATTTCGTAGAAAATTAGGAGTGATTGAATTTTTGATGAATGAGGCGATATACGCTTCTGTGCGTCTCAACCAAAGATGGTACTCAAGGTCCGTTCCTTTTTTTCCAGCTCATTCGTTTAAAATGGTCATCTCTGCTGCTTCTCTGCACCCCCGCCTTCTTCGGTGAAGTGCACCCTACTAATGTCCCTAATTTACATTTTCAGTTCCTTCGTTTCGTGTTAAAAACAGTCACCAATTTTGACTTAATAATAAGCATAACATGAAATTAATTTATTTTATTCTTTCCGAAAAAAACGAAAAATAAATGGTCGGGGTCCATTTTTTAAATATTTTTTCCGCTGAGGTTGGATACATGGTTTCCCTGCTGATATTTCTTTTCCTGCTGGGAAAACGGCATGGCGAATGTTGCCTGCAAAAAATAAGACCTCCTTCCCTCTATTCTTAAAAGGAAAGGGGAAAATCGGACTGCATTGCTTTGCCTTGGGCCAGTCGATTCATGCGCAGAAATTAAAATGAATCAAAAGAACAATAAAATGAGTTCCTGTCTGTTGTCGCTGCGTTTTCTCGTCAACTCTTCGCTGCGGGACAGCTGAAAACTCCGCTGCCATCGCTTCGTATTCTCTCCTTCATGTGCCCTCCGACTGCATTTAAATTCTCTTCAAGTGTGGATTCATTTCCTGCCTCGAAGCCATTCTTAATCATGAATGTCCCTGAAAGTTGTCGAATAAAGTTCGTTTTCGCTCGTGAACTCGCCAAATAAATGACGAGCGTGCTCATCATTTTAAATCTAAGAGAAAATGCCAATGGTTTAAATTGAAATTCTTTTCGGCAGGCAGATCTTAATTGTTACTATTGGCCTTGCAGGAAAAGTGTCAGTTATTTATTTTTCACAATATTTCCCCCTTGTAAAGCGACACGAGCTATAATTTAGCTTTATATATGGGTCGAACGTATTCAGCCTTGAATCATGTTTGAATTGCTAGCATGGCTTTCACCCTGCAGAATTATAGCGTCTCTCTATGGTTCTAGTGATTAAATTTAATTTACCCATATTCAATGGATTGCGATTTTGTTTTTTACATGTGAAGGTCAAACAAACAGACGGGGAGACTTTTGACTGAATTCTCCTGAATTTAGAAGAAAATTCGTGGACGGTCATCTTTTCGGCAGATTTGATCCAACGTTTGATGCACTTTCAACTTAAGCTGAAGGAGGCGGCAATAATAATAATAATAGAATATAAAGAGAGGAAATTAAAGAAGAAAACCAAAAGCTTTTTGAATATCTACGTTAAATCTCTGTAAAAAGTCCTTAAGCTGAACTTAAAAATGACTTAATTTGTCTTTCGGATGAATACCGATTTTATCTCATCATACAGAATGCTTATGTTATGAGTAATTTTTTTTTAAAAAATAATGTGATAATTGAATTTTTTTTTGTTATAATTACTGAATTTTAGTCTATAAAATTTCTGCTTCAGGTTGTACTCATAAAGACTTTCTAAAGATATTGTATTACTAAAATTTGCAAAGTAATTCAAATCATATTTATTCTTATTCTGCCTTTATTTTAACCAGTTCACCATTTGAAACTTACTGAAGTATTTTATTAAAAAAAAAAGTAACGATGTTTTTGTGATAATTTAAAATATACATCTTGGAAACTTTCTTCGATTTCAAAAAGATTTTTAAAAAATATTTATAAGGGTTAAGGTATAAACATCTAGAATACCACTTTTAGAAGTATATAAATAGAAATGTAATTGCAACTTAAAATATTCGCACTTCTGTCTACAAAGAATACGATTTCTATGAATTCAATTAGCAATTACTGACTCCTGTTCATCCATAAGAAATGTGAATTTATTAGTTATTAATAAATTTATAAACGATGATTAATTTTCCACCTTTTAAATAAGGAATTTTAAAAATGACGAACATGTTTGTCAGTGCTTTTGTTGTTATTTGCAGGGATTGAATTCTGATATATATATATATTTTCAGATTTCCAAAAATTAGAAAGAGAAGCTAGGATTTGTCGGAAGTTGAATCACCCAAATATTGGTAAGTAACCCTTTTAATTTTGTCTAAAGAAACTACATTTTAGTCACTTTTCTCTTGTCTGTCTGTCCTGTTTGAATCCTCATCTGACCGCGTGGCACCTTTTGAAGAAAACAGTGTGCAGCATATCAATTTTTTCCATAAAGAAACACTTAAATCTGAGGCGTGGCTTTTAAAATTTATTCCATTGTCGTCAGCATGACCATGAGGAAGTATTTACGGACGAGGAATGAAACTTCGGTATTCGTGAAGTGTTCTGCTCTTTGCGCGTTTTGGAAAATTTCTCTATAGATTTTCGTGTCATTCGGATACATTTGGATCTTATCTTTTGGTCGCTTATCTTTTCTCATATTGATTCACATATTTACTCCTCCACGCCATATGCACACGATCATTTTTACCATTGGCTATATAATATTATGTGGTATTATCTCTGTGGAGAAAAAACGAAACGCATCTATCAGATAATTACGTGATCCGTCTCGAGAAAATGTCGAGCCGCAAAAAAAAAAAAAAAAAAAAAAAAAAAAAAAAAAAACCGGTTAGGTTGAAAACGGACCATTTGCATCCACAAAGTAAACGCTGTCTAACTCTTCCATATGCATTTTTTGCAAGTTTTTCTCCCGGTAAGAGATTCGACTTCGCTCTCAATTTGGAAGGAAAGAAGTTCCATTCGCAGGAAGGAGTTCTTTTCGACATTTGCGAATAAAAACATTCTATTTTAGATTTAAACTTTCATTCCAAACTTGGGAAGTGAAATTTTAGGTTAATATTTACGGAACAAAAAGTGTTTTTAGGGATAAGCGTTGAAGGAATCGCATGGGACATTTGAGAGTTGGATTTCTTTTTCTTTCTTTTTTGATATGCTATTTTAGCATTTTAATTTGTGTTAGATTCAATTTCTTTTTTGTTTGTTTATGTCCCTATTGCTAATTTTTAAATCAATAATTTTCTGAAACGAAAATTTTCATTTTGTTTCAGTGAATCGTCGCCATTTCTAAGGAAAATTAATTCTACTAGGTGGAAAGATAATATAGTAATTAAATGTTAAAAATGCAAGGTTTTTCTTAAATTTTTTATGGCATTTGTCATTGATAAGCTCGCTGAGATAGTCAGCGATTTAAGCCTAATCAGCGTCTCTTGTTTTGAAATAACGCCAGCTATGTCTAAGAGAAGGACTTTTGCCACTCACTCATCCCAGCGCTTGCTGAGCCCCTTTTTATCTTGGGTGGGGTCACATTTACACACACCTCACAGACAGAACACAGAAGAACCACCGTGCCCGAACCGGGACTCCAACCCAGATCACGGGCAAAATGCGCTACCTTTATGACAGGACGCCGGCAAAAAATGGCAAGTTTGCTTTAAAGAAATTACAGCATTCTCCCTTGTGATGTTCATACCAGTTTATATTATACTGGCTATATTTTTTGTCAACGGTGCGGTTTTCTTCGTGCCCACCCACTTCGATGAATTACATCTTAGCATTACAGTTAAATAAGAACTGCAAAATTGTTTCTGATCGTCTGGTAAATAACAAAATCAGTCTAATGATTGGCGTTGGAGGCTTGTGTTTCTGATTATTTTAAATGCGTAGATTTACGAAATCGATCCAGTTATTGAGGCTGGGCGATCTAAAAAAACTTATTTTCCGATTTCTTGGCTGTTTTCTTAATCTATTAGGGAGATGCAATCATCGATGACATATTTAGAGCTCCCCAACTTTCATATAAAATAAAATGTTTCGAGAAATAGTACAGTGATTGCCGCGCTTTTCTCCAAAGATTCCGTTCTGCGAAATTGTGTTTTTGAAATTCCTCTTAAAAATGGCGGGTGATTGGGATCCATTCTTGACGGCATACCTAAAGGTATTGAGTTCTCATATGAACCAAAAATTTGCGAAATCAAACGAGTGATGGAGCCCTAGCTCTTTGGTTTTTTTTATTCTTTTATATGTTGATAAAAAAATTTGCCTAAATCGTTTTAAAGTTACGGATAAAAGCTCTAAAAAAGTGCGGGGGGTGCGATGCTTATTTTAGAAATTCGAAGCAGACGGTGTTGGTGGTGGCGAGGCCAGCTTTAATGACGCATCAAGGATCCTAAGCGTTCACATGAATTTCACATGAAAAATCAGGATTGGTTTGGGCAGAATGAGTGGTCTATCGGTTTTCCCTTTGAACACGTAGTTCGAATATTGTGCTTTATGTTCTTAGTGATTACTTTTAAGTGGTCGCTAAAACTTTTTAGAGTAGTTATTTTTCTTTTCTGGGAGTTTTTGTTTATTTTTCTTTCCTAGAGTGTCTTATATCAGGCATGACACACTATCATGTTTTTTTACTTTCTTCTCTTTTCTTCCAAATCGAAAGCAATATTATAGCTGTTCTGTGATTTTTCTACCATTCTTTGATTAAGAGGTGGGCAAAAGAGAACAACACCACTCCCAAAGATTGTGGAAATATTTTGATTTCATTGGAGCGATCGATGGACACTGGGGATCATTACTCCCGGGCTGCAATCTGGATTTCGCTGCGGTTCATCTCTCACCGTTCACGGAAACTGCGCTCCGCTCCGGGATCCGTCGATGTCCGAAATCGCCTCCACTCTCCGTCTGCGAGCGGTGGCGAGCGAGCAATCCAAGAGTTGCCACAAATGGAAATGAGCGCACCATCCGTATTCCCCCTCGATCTCTCGCCTCGGCCCAAAAGAAACCACTGTCCGCCGTTTCCGCTCGCCTCTTCCGTCCTCATGTAAAAGGAAGGGAAGAAATCAGTTCATTATGTTATAGTCATTGCATCGTTGTATTAAATGTTAGGAAGGAACTTCGATGCCGTTCGATCTGCAGAATCGTCAATTCTGCCATTTCTAACAAATAATCTTGATAAATGCAGGAGGAAAAAGTTCTCTTGTTTGATTGTGCGCATTCTTTGGAGAAACATTTGTTTCTGTTCGGAAGATCGCCATTCTCTTCCATCCGGAATTCTTCATTATCCGTGAAATCCTACATTCCGCAGAAATAATGGAGTTTTTTGCTCCGTTTTGTGCACAGGAATTTGAGTCGTCGGCCCCTCGCTCTCCTGGAGACTGACGGGCCGACGAAGATGGACCCGAAAGCGAAACCCTGCGCGAATGGACTCTGCGCAGTTTTTCAGAGAAGGTGTTTTATTTTCATTTTACTTATTTTTATAAATTCTTTTTAAATTTTTGTACTGGTGTCATCTGCTTAAAAAAAAGCGTGATTTTCTTGTAGCTTCTTTGGGCTTAGCTCCTCGTGATTTTACTTTTTATCAGTTTGAAGTTAAGAGAGCGTGTCTTGATTGCACGAAATTCCGTTCTAAAACTAGGCTCGATGCTGTGTAAATTTTTTTTCTCTTAGAAAAGTGGCTCTAATACTAGCACTTTTGATATTGAAAAAAAAAGGAAAGAAATGAGGGGGGGAAGATGAAGATTTATGGCTTAGTATAGAAATAAAATTTATAAAATCAAATCCTGAAGAGTGCTATTTAGAAAATAAATAAGTTGTTTTGCATTTCAAGAAATGCTATTGCGAGATTTTTCGCTGATTGGTTCAGATTATCCTGGAGAGCTGTTTTGAAGCTTTAAACGTCCTAAATTATGATGCATTTTATTTTTTAAAAAAGTTTATATTAGAGAACATTTTTAAAGGAGGCATTTGATTTGATTTAAAAAAATTGTTGCAATTGAAATCAGTAATTTTCTTTATGAATAATTCTTATGAAAGAACATTTATTCTACATTTTTTAGTTTTTAAATGTAAGATAACTTTATTAGTTATGCACTTTCCTCTATCTCTTTCGCATAGAAAAGACTTTCGTTTTCGATTGTTTTTTTTGGGGGGGCGGAGGGGGGATATTACCAGCCCTTGTCATTGAGTAGTTTTTAAAATATTTCCTATTTTTCATATCATTTCCGAAACAAATTTTTTAAAATTTCAAGGTATAAGCTTTATTTGCTCTTTTATTCCTTTTTAAGCATATCTATTCGTTCGAACGTTTTTATACATTTATTTTATTATTATGACACCATTAAAACACGAAATTTTACCTTTACTTTCACAGTTCATTGCTGTCATTTCCAGAAATATCAATGCCTGTCTTAATTGTTCTACGATGACTACAGCACTAAAATCAAATGGCACAATTGTAAAAAAAAGAAGAGACCGAATGCATTTTTGTTTTTCTTCATTGTATTGTGAAGTTTACGCAAAAGTACACCATAAAATTCACATATATATAAAAGGATCGAGTGCGAACAGCCTAACCTTCATATGTTTTTAAAAACATTCTTTCAAAAAAACAACAACTATAATTTAAAATGTGTTTTTTATTATTTTACGACTTTAAAGGTATTATTCACTTCGGGGAAAAGATCGAGCTTCTAATTTTTACCTGTGCTTCACTCTAAGCCGGTCGATACATGGAATTTTGTTCCAGAGGTATTGAAAAAGAGAGTAAGGGGAACTCGTGGCGTTGAACCCACGTGCGAAATTTGTTTGCCAATCGATCGCCGCCTCCCTCACTATACGTTGTTGGATATCGAACAGAAATATGAAAAGTGCCTTCAAAATAGCCGACTTCTCCTGCCGCCTTTGCCATTTCATTCCAAATGGCTGACTTGGCCTACATTAAGGAAAAAGATTCTTAAACCTTTTACTGCGTAATTTTTTTTCCAGATCTAACTATTTTGATGCGTTGTTTGCAAATAAGTTCAAATGTTTTTTAAACAAATTGAACTGATACTATGCGTTAAACGATAAGAATATGATGTAATAAAAATTTTCAATTGTGAGAATAAATCTCTAAATTGTGGAAAACGCGATAGAAAATGGATTGATGGCCAACCTCTTGAAATCGAGGGTTAACGGAATCCTTAAATTTGCTCTTTAGATGTTGCAAACGTTTCGAGAAAGAGATTCCATCTTATAAGCAGTTAAACGTGATAAAAAAAAAATACTCTCCTCACCCCCCCGATTTATTTTTAAAGCTGCTTTTAGTTGTTAAGTCGCCGAGAATTCTTCATGTTTTGATGAGAACCATTTCTTTTTAAATGAGGCTTTTGGGTAGAAATTTATCATCTGGCGCGTAAACGATGTTGTTGTCACTTAATTTTTGTGCAGACTTTAATTCACTTTGCTGGCATAAAGAGCGCATAACTCACAAGAGTATTTCAAAGTACTTGTTCTGAATGGATGGTTGTTCAATAGTTTTAATCTTATTCTAAGACTTGTTCAACAACAACAACAGAACCCCCTCCCCCTCCCCCAATTTTCAATTTGGAATGCAATGCAAAGCGCCTGAGTATTTTAATTTCTTATATAAGGACTACAAAGAAAGTATTGTAATTGTCAAAAAATTCGAAATTTTAACGATATCCATGTTTAAGACCTCCTAAAATCTAAAAACGTATTTTTTTGGCCATAAGATTCCATCATGTTCGTTATGTGACAAAGGCAACATAAGTGAGACGAATGAAATTTCAGCATGCAGTTATCAGCCCAGTTTGTAGATTTTGAGGAAAATGTATGCTTGAATGCAAATGAACTCGATAATTGCAAAACTAAGATGGTGAAAGGAATTTAATGCGACACGCAGACTTCATATCTGTACTCTAAATATCTCTCACATTTTAAGCCAAATCCTGCCGGGAGTCGAGCCTGTCTTCGGAAGCGCGCGAACGCGATGATTCGAATGCATCCAACTGGACGCGCGGTTTCTCGGCTGCTGTGCGAGACTTTGGTTTCAGTCGCTTGGCCGGGACACACCTTCACCGGCGATTCTGCGCGGCGGTTTTGCGGGGATCACTCCCATGAGTCTTATTTTTCTCCCCCGCCCGGTTCACCTGAAGGGCGTGACACTTGACGTCAGTAGAAAATGTTGTCATGGCTGGGGAGGTGGTCAGAAAGAATTCTGTGATTGTAAATGGCACCTGTCATGGGTGGGAGAAGATGGATTTGCAAATCAGAAATAATGAACTGATAAAAAGAAAAACAACGTAATATTTGCATTATATTGAAATTAAAAAGAACGACATTGAATCAGTAAAATAAAGAAAGTTTATATTAAAGAAGTAAAATAAAAAATGTGGATGCATTTAAAATTTATAAACACATATAATAATAGTAATAAAAATTCTGTCGCAAACTCAACATTTTAAAATCCCACCCAGGAATCTTGGGTAGATGATGTGTAAAAAATGACGGGGAATCGGATAAAACAATTCAGTGAATCGAATGAAACCTCTCAAAAAGGAGAGAAATTATTGTTTATATTAAATTTAGAAAAAGATTGATTAAAAAAGGGAAGGGTATGTTAGTCGGTTGACACAGTAGTCTGTTGTCTATTTAATGACTGATTTGTATATCCTCGTTAATGAGTAAGATGTCGATCCACTCTGTTTCAAAATGATCCGAAGATTTATTTGGAGCTGTTTTCGTGTGAAAGCAGCTAAAAACGAAACGAGACCCGATTTGTGTATTTTTTTAGTGACACGCACTGGTGAATCGGTTTTAAAACGCCTCTGATCAAATCAACACAACTGATGTATTGATTTCTTGAAAATATTGAATAGTCTTCAAAACGAATTATTATTTCTGAATAGATCTTTCTTGCTGCACCCTCAAGTGAATAATTTGAGCTGGTTTCAACTTAAATCGGACCATACTCCAACTTCCCACGATCTCTTTAATTCTTCTTTCTAATTTGGTCAATTTTCTATTATTTTTCGCAAGTGGTTTAAATATTTGAAATGATTGAGTACTCGTTGTTATATTTATAGTATTGTGTTATGGTAAAATGTATAGAAATTGTATTAGAAATTAATAAAGATTACTCATTGAAGGTGAAATTTCTGAAAGTACTGCATTGTATCTTTTATACATACGTAGTTCTAGAAAGTTGCTAATGTTTGAAGATCGCTTTAATTTTTTTTATTCTGCAGTTTTACATTCTTCTACTATCCTTGTCAAAGGATTGGATTTTATCTTGAAAAGTCTTGAAAGTGCTAAGTCTAGAAACCTGTTCCGGTTATGAATCATAGTTTTCAATTTGATTTTTTTCCACATATACAGTCGCTATAAGCAAAACTCGGACACCTTTAAAAAAACATAGTATTGCCAAAATATTTTGACTATAATAAATTTGAAAAACGCGAAAAGAATTTTTAAACGGCGAAAAACCAAATAATTCCAATTCATAAATTATTGTTAGCAATTTATTTATAAAGCAAAATTTATGAAAGAGAGACCGGTTAGGAAAACTCGGTTATCACACAAATAAGCGCCAAATAATTGCGACTTTGGGCTAATACTATTGCCATCTGCATGTTGGATGCTGTAAAGCACACAATAGCCATGTTCTCGATTCTTAAGTGATGAGAGAAGGTTCGACATCGTTCGTAAACATTCGGTGTCGGTTTCCGTTCGCTCTTGAAAGCAAATGTCCGTGGGGGCATCGTGGGACTTCAGAACTGAACTTCGTTAACTTCAGGACTGGTCGTCACTACTAGAACCGACTCCGCCCAAAATATTTCTGAACTATTAAATTGCTTCCTGGTGGTGTTTGAAAGGGGAAAAGTGATTTTGAATATTCTTGAACCGGGTTTCAAGCCTGTTCCAAAATAATCCTCATCCAATTTTTAAGTAAGATATTAATATTATCCAAGTCGGGCTCAACTAGCAAAGACAGGATTACTTTCGGCTTTCAGTTGAATTTCGAATGCAGTTAACGACGACATTTATCTATAATATTTAGCATGAAAGGAGGTGGGATGAACGAATTTTCGCTTTTCTTGAACCTGAAACGGAGTGCAATTTTTCGTCGTGTTATTAATAGCGAATCAAAATATAATTTCACGTTACGTTTCCTGTGACTACTTACTTCCGCATTGATGGAATTGATTGTAAAACCACTCACTTCGCCGAAATTAAAAATAATCTCTGCAGGTCGCTGCTTAGAATTAAAAAAGTGATCATCCTTAACCAAAGGCGGATGTGACGATTGAACTACTAAATGTTCTTTTTGATACACGTCAAAAAAAATTTGCGGGTGTTCCGGTAGCTGCTTGGTTATTGATTTTGGTTTAGTTAGTTATTTGTATTAACGCCTCATTGTAGATCGAACCTAGGTCTGTTTTGGGACTGATTTTATAATTTTGAACATAGATCAGCCGATGACGTTGGCTTGTATAACGCAGGATAGTTCACCCCAACGTGCACACTACCCTTCAACGCTGCGGTCCGCCGGAGGAACGGGATCGCACCACCAGGCTACCGCGGCCATGTGTCGATTCTGGGAAAGGCTCGTATTCCTGCAGCCACTCGACCGCGAGGCATTCTGCGAACAATAGCTAAATATAAAGAACTCATGTATGGAATGAACAACTCCTAGCCTTTTTAATAGGCTGCATATTGTAGATTAGTCCACTCCAAGTTACAATTTCAATCGGTCCGTTTCTAATATTTAAAATAATGTTATTTGTGTTTATTAATGGGTTCATCAATTCTCGGAGCATCGATCATTAAATTAGAGAAGAAAAATGTCGTCAAGATCAAGGACTCCATCAAGTCTATGTTAATGAACGGTAAATCGTGGGTGGTTTGAACGTTGGAGCTTATTGGCAGGCCGCCATCTGTGTCGGATGATAATCTTTTCAGGAATTTAAGTTATTAATTCGTCCACCTGCTAATGAAAGCCCACGCCCAACTGTATTATTTAAGAGATTGGTCTCCGGATCCAATTTTGCGGGTAAACGAAATTACCAACTCTTCCGCCCCGAGCAACTGACGTCTCTCAGACTGCCGGCAGATTCATTTCTGTGATCAATAAGTTTTCGAAATGGTTCATTGGAGCGACCCAGGGTTGGTTCTCCCGGCCACACTCGTCTGCTGCTGCAGTGACCAAGATGCAAATCCAGTGGCTCCGGAGGATTCGTCTTAGCGCAACTTCGTTTTTGTTTTTAAAATTAATCTCTTGATTCTTTTCGACTTTTTGAAACAAATCTCTGAAATTCTTTACCAGCATTCTCAGTGAGAGTGAACTGCGTAGGTGATAGCGCGCATCGTAAACTATTAAATCGCCGGTTTCCAATTTTTATCTTCCAATTTCAATCATTGCCATTTTGGTTGATGTTTAACTTTCTTTTTACCTTCCCGTGTACTAAGTACGCATAGAGAGATAGCTGTAACTATTAGAAATTCGGTCCTGCTATGCTGCCTTTTCAAAAAATTTTGAATCCAAATAAGACATTTTCGGAATTTATCTGGTTATGAATACGAAACAATTTAAAATCGCCAAATGCCAGATAGAGAAGGTGGCTTTAAGAACGTGATTTTAACGCTAGCATTACTTTGCATTCCGAATTTGATGAAACGCCATCTTTAGGAAGCCTGTCTAATCACAAGTCCAGGTGAACTCAATAATTTGAGAAACTTAATCTTAACTGAAAAAATTTAGGTGAGTGAAATTCGGCATATAATTTCATATATATGGGAGTCTAACCAAATCTTCCAAAAACGCTAGACTCCTCAGATAGCTTTAGTGGTTTTAGTGGCTTGGTATCGAGGGGTTGTTTCAATATTTACGGGTTAGCTTCTAAACCAAGATTAAAATAAAGCTAACGAAGGATGAAGAGACTTCTTTTTAAAAATAAAAGAATTTATTTAGAGTTAAAGGGGAATATTTACAAGGAAATATTAAAAGAATTAAAACATGGAGATATTAAATAAACAGAAAGTTAGATTATTTCTTCTAGGAGGACGTTAGAAGTAGGAAAATATTATGACTGAAAAAATATATTACCGCGCATCCGCTGATCTTTGCGAGCGTGAACCGCTGACCCTCAAGACGTCTTTCCTTTACGGATGTTAGTCGGGCCTCTGACTCAATATTTTCAAAAGCTTGATAGGTGGCGTTGTCCTGGAATGTTGTACTAATTAAAAGTGAAATGATATGGGAAATGATCTAACCTTTTACAATTCTCGCTTTGAGTTATGTCTATCATCGAATGTTGATAAAACAAAAATGAAGACAGATGATGGTTAAATAAAATAGCTTTGTGGGATCTCTCTCTCTCTCTCTCTCTCACACACACACACACACACACACACACACACACACACACACACACAC
>JAOUZG010046964.1:1265505-1303482 GCA_026289955.1 Argiope argentata
ATCAAGCCTTCATACTTTTTTTGTGTAAGTTGTGTTGATTTTTTTAACTGTTGTTGTTTGTTTAACTGTTGGCAGTTTCAAGTTGTTGGCAGTTGTTTAACTGTTGGCAGTTTCAACAGAGTTTAGAAAATGTCTCAGAGAAGTCGTTTAACAAATTCGTTAAAGTGGCGGGCAGTGGGATGGACGGAAATGGGATTGTCGTAGGCTGATGCTGCTAGACGTCTCAATGTGTCTCGTAGTGTTGTTCAGCGACTTTGGGATCAATACCAATCCGAAGATTCTGTGTCCAGAAGACCTGTTGCAGGCCGATCATGAGCTACAACACCTGCAAAAGACCGTTTTCTAGCTCTTTCGGCCCGAAGGAGAAGAACCACTACTGTGACACAGATCATTGCAGACCACTTTGTTGCATCGGGAAGAAGATACTGCTGGAACTAGGTTTACTCTGTTTCTGGTCTTCGCTTCCTATTCCGGTATCCGACAAGTTAATAAACAGTATGGAAAATCGATGCCACCAATGCATTAAAGTTAGGGGTGGACACATTCCTTATTAGAAACCATTTTTGTATTGTTTCTATGACATTTAACCACATAACACTGTGATGTGCTGTTTTCTCCAAGAATGGACTTTTCCGCAAAGATTGCTTTTTTTGTGATAGCTCCTTTTTGCAATGCACTTATACAAATTTCTATGGAGCATTCGATAAAAAAAAAACTATTCAATGCGCATATCCTCCGAATATCTTGTTTCTTCATCCATTCATTTTCAAATCAGACGCAACAAACCGGTTGTACCTTAACTTTTTGAGGCCAGTGTAGAAAGTTGCAATTCCGTATAAAAGGAAAGCGTTTTCCCATTTCTTAGAGGCTGATATTTTTTATGGTTTGTTTTTAATTATTTTTAAAGGATTCTTCCCTTAGTCTGCCGCGAATATTCTACGATATTGTACAATATCTCTATGCTAGTGAGAAAAGACACCCCCCCTCAAAAAATCATAAGAAATATGAAAGAAACCACATTTCGCTTCATTTTCAGAAACTGTCGCAACATATGCTATAGGCATAGTTTTGAACGAAACCGCTTAACATTGCAAAGTACCATATGATATTATATACGTAAAACCTAGAGAGTTGCGCCCTATGTTCTGTCACTCGAGCCGCCGTAATTTTGTAAAAAATGCTTTTGTGACTAGATTTCATATCAGTAAAAATTTCAAATAGTTAAATAATTTATTAAAAGAGTATTGTGTTAGTTCTGTCTTTACTTACTCTTCGATCAGCTAAGGAAGAGATTTTTAAACTTCTTTAAAGAATGATTTCCTGTTTGTTCTCTTTCTCTCTCCTTTCTTTTCGAACAAAAACATAACCAAATGGCGGAAATTTAAATCCCTTCTTTTCGAACGTGGAAAGAAAGAAAGAAAAGGGCGATTCTTTATTTTCTTCCATCCCCGATTTGACTCGGATTCTGGCAGGAGCGGTCTACCGAGAGTTCGAAGCAGCTCTCGATTTTTCGCATTCGAATGGATTTATTACCGGAAAGAAAAATACTAACGAGATATCAGGATTTTTTTTAAAATTCGTAATTACGAGAATTTGTTTTGAGTCTCAAAATCAAAGTGGAGGTACTTATTTGAATTTCACTATCCTGTTTCCTCGTTATCTTCTGATAAATTCGAATATTGCTAATTGGGCGACGTTCGTCCTGCTCTGAGGAAGCGTCGGAGGGAATACGCCCAATTAAGCTAGTTTCGTCGAATAATGGCTATTTAAATGGGAATATAAGTTTGCTTATACAATTGAAGTTCTACTGTGAAGACATAAGTGTTTGTTGCTTTATTTATTATTCTTCAAAAATGTGTTAGGTAATTTTTAAAAATGAGAAAGAGGCATTTTTCTTTTAAAAATTTTTTTAACTTCTTTTTTTCCTGTGATATTTTCATTCATATTTAATTTTTCTGTTCAAAACTGTAGAATTTTTAATTCTAAGGTTTTGAAACATATTTAAAAATGAAAAGAATCTTTATTTTGAAATATTACACTAAATTTCTTTGACAAGTAGCTTCGGATTTTTAATCTTCTTTGCTTACAAATCAGTTTTCGCTTTCTGTATGTGATTACCGGTTTGCTGTTGCGTTGTCCCGCTCACACAGAATGAGCCAAGTAACAGAGTCGCCGGCAGTCTCGTAGTGGGAAATCATGGTGACACCACCGTAAACTGCTCGGGTAGTCCCCCCTCTCTCTCTTTTCCCCCCTAAATGCAAATATATTGACCGATAAACAATCGGCCAATTCGCGGATTCGACCCAAAATAACATACATGCTAATCGCCTTTGCGACCAACTAATTCTTCTAGATTTTTGATTTTTTAAGCTATTCAATGATATATATAAAATTTATCTTGTTATTTAATGTCAGTAAAAAAGGTAAATTCAATTGAATTGGTTTATTACAAGCTAAAAAATGTGTACATCACGAAATAAAAACTGAATTGAAAATCCTACTACAGAATTGATGATTGGCAAAAACACGCAATTGATGGGCTTGCATTCACAGCATTTAAAAACATAGAATAAATTGAAATAAAAAGGGAAATATTGTACATAGGACCCTTTTTTTAAAATAATCGTTTCAGAAGATATGAACACCTATTTCCGTCACTAGGCCATAGTGATCACTCACTCGGCAGCCGTTAAACCTGTATTTGTGTTCAATTAAACTGGCTGCTTGAAACCCGTTTCTTTTATGCTTTCTTTACTCCTATGTGAACTTTTGGGCGGCGAACGTTCACCTGAACATTTTTAATGGAATTTTGCATCTCCATTAATTCGGTAAGCGAAGCAATGGATTCAGTGCAGCTGTAATTTCGTTCAGTGAAGCAGTCCAATGGTTTGTTTACATTTGCCGTTGCCATTCGGCTGCAAAAAGTAGGATCGATCTCTGTATTGCCTGTGTTAGAGTTTTAGATTTGTAATAGGACAGATCTGTTAAATCTCATCTTTTTATTTCTTTTAATTTTTATTATTTGCTTACTTCATTTGTATAAACTTTTCTGTGACTTTTTCAAAATATAATTTTACCCATTGTTTGGCGCAGTATGGTCAACATTATGACTCCCCAAACAAATCAAATCATATGCATAAAAGTTACCCTTTTCATTTGGTTATATTTTTTAATCAGCCTGTTCATATCCATTCAGACGGAGAAGCTTGTAGCTGTTTTTTTAAATTTTGGAAAATATGCATGATTTTTTGTGAAAAGACTTCATGTAAAATTGAATTCCTTTGAATTGCGTTCCCCAGCAAATAGGCAAAGCTTATTCGATTGCAATTAAAAAGATATACGCAGTTTTGTACGGTGGGAATGGTTATTCGCAAAAATGATCAAAAAAGGAGACAAATCAACGCGAAAATAGTTTTGAAAATCTTTATTACATATAGGGCCTTTTTTTATAATTGAAATGTATTAGATAGTAGATTTCTGTGTTAAAAAGCTGATAGTTTAACTTTAAAAAAATAATAATAATAAGCGATCATTTGAGTGTGTGCGTATGTGTATTAAGCCCCATCCCCTTTCTGTGTAAATTTTTTTAAAGAGAGAGAATGGGCAAGTTAAAAAAAAACCCAGCTTGCACTGCCTATTCCAGAACTTCGAATTTATTTCGAACTATCCGAAAGTTTTGAAGACTGTGGGTACGTGTGAGACACGCAGAATTTTTACAGTGATGTTGAAGGAGGGTGGAAAGATACAGAAAAAGACATTGATTTGCAATAATTAAAATAAAATTATAGTTTTTCCCCTTAGAACAGAGAGAAACTCGGTTTCCGTCTTGTGTTAATATAGATATTGTTACAAGCAGGCGAGTGCTGCGAAAAGCACCAAAGATGGCGACGTTTGGCGAGCAGCTACGTGCGAGCTTGGTTGGTTTGGCGAAAGGAACAGTCTAGTAGCCGCTGGATCGCGCGCGTTGTTTTGAGAAATTTCTCCTGTTTTGGGCTCGCGCTGGCTCGGCTATATAAGGGACGGATTGCCCTTATATAGCCGAGAGAGAAGTGCCGGAAGAGAAGCGCCTCGCTAGACTTGCGGATTACTGAGCTGTGTTCGCGTTTGCTGCTAACGTTGTGTTATTGAGCTCGCTGCGATTTACTGTTTGCTGTGCTATGCGATAGCTATTTTGCAAACCGTGTTTATTGTGCGTAAGACTTGCATTTACGCTGTAAGGGACTGTTGACTGCTGGATTGTGTTTATCTGAAATTTATACTTTATCAATTATCCTGTAAATAGCTGTAAATAAATTTGTTTGTTCTGTCCTCAAATAAAGTCCATTCAATCCGAACCCGCTACGCTGAAAACGCAACAATATTTTTTTTCTTAATAAATATTCCCATTTCTTCGAACGCAATTACTACTTTAAAAAGAGGGCCTCTGTCGGGATTTAAAAGTATTATCTATTATCTAATATTTTCAGTGAAGTTAGAAGAATATTATTTAATAGAATGCAATTATTTTTTGCCACCAGCTCAAACTTCATGTCCATCTAATTGTTTCCCTGCTGAGAGCATGATGAATTTCTGCGGTTAACCCAATTTTTTCCTATCATGGAGGAAATGGATGTTAACAAATCGATTACCAAAAATCGATGTATTTTGATTTTGATCTTTTTCTAATAAGGAGGACCTATTGCCTTAGGATTGTTTGCCCTTGGTCTTCCCTTTCAATAAATATTGCTTTCTTTTATTACTAGATAACAAATAATACATCTGTAAATTACAGATTTTTCATTTGACTTTTTTTTCTCTATATTTTGGAGCAATATCTTGCACGGGCCATAACAGGTGCAGAAGCTTCACTAGAAATTTCGTTTTCGAAAATATGATTAATATATATGAGGCTATTCAAAAGTCTTCAGACAGACTTAAAAGGACGTGGAATCTTGGACCAATGGCGTGAAAGAGGAAGAGAGAGAGAGCGAAGAGGCTAAGAGTGCGCAAAGTATACACCGATTATTTGCGATGTGTCGGTGTACATGCATCGCAAGTTATATGAGATGCGAACCCATGGGACTCGGTTGAAGGCATAGAATCGCGTTAAGTTGGACAATCAGTCATTTGAATGCTCTGTCGCGGGCATTGTGACCTGCTGGCCATTCAGGGCCGGCCATCTGTACGCGGAGGTGGGTGGGGGTGAGTGCAGCTGCTCCTGTGCAGGGGCCTCAAAAAGATCAAGCATTAATGTAATGCTCTGAACAGTAATAGCGGGATGGAATGAAGAGAGGATAACATTTAACTGGAAAAAAGGGTGGATTTTGAAATAAACGTTTGTAGATATATTACATTTTAGTAAAAGTGGGCAACATATTTTAAGCATAAGGTACGGTCATTTACCTCACCTACTAAATTAAATTGCATATTTTCATTTGATAATTCATACTTTAAAATGCTAAATATTGTTAGATCTAATCATGTTCATGCCAAGGAAGTATCCCTCTGAGTGTCAAGAGTCGGTATCAAAAAAAAAAAAAAAGAAAAGAAAAGAAAATTAGCTAAAAATTAGCTTGGTTTAGATATTAGAGGAGGAGCTAAATTGCAAAAAGTTATGACTATATCTGTTTTGTCGTCTATACAGTAATTTGGGCAATGAAATTTTCTTCGACTTCAGAAGTTACAATTCAAGCTTCAACTGAATAAGAAAATTCTGCTCAAACTATATTTGTAATGAAATTTTAGAAACTGCAAAAATGTTTGAAGAACCCTATTTTTATACAAATATGATTGAATCTGAAAGTAATGACGGTAACAAATGTGATCCAATGCACGTGGATGATCAGAGTTCGTGACCAAGCATTACGAAGGATACGTTTTGAAAAGTTTTATATTAAAAACAGATTTGTCAACACAAACTTGTTTTTACTTTGCACTATTACTTTCAATGCTGAAGATAGATAATTTTTCCACCAATTATTATCTTTAAAAAATGCCCAATTGCTGAAAAGCACCTTCGCAATTGACTGATTTTTTTCAAAAATGCTAGAGTTGGTATTTTTTTTTTAGTTGTGTATTATTTTTCAGAGGAAATGAAAAAAAATATTATTTTCTATTTTTATAGGTGTCTATAATTGGTGAAAGTTATCAACTGTAATTCAAAACTATGAGCGTTCAATCAGTCACTTGATTCATTTATTGCCAGGAAAGAGTTACTGAAACGATTCAATTAATGTTCGACTATTAATGAAACAAATCAAGATAATAGAAATAAGGAAACGGAATGACTTAAATTACGTTTTTATTGTAGATGTGACTCTACTTAATGCATGTAATCATCTGCCGCTTCGAGGAACCCATGGAATATTTGGACCGTCTCATAATGAAAATTTTAATCGATTTATTAAGTAAATGTGATTTTGCATGAAGGCGATTTTATGTATTGAAAAATTCCAAAAAATAAGATTGTGCATGATTTAGCACATACGCCAAAAGAATAAATTATTAGCTTAGGAAATGAAGTTCTTTATAAAATGAAAGCTCATACAAAAGGAGCCGCGTATTACAAAATTCAAATGGATTCTACTTCTGATATTTATCATATTAATTAATCCTCAGTCTTTATTAGGCGTGCAATTTTCGAAGAGAAAAGATTAAGTACAAATGAGTAGTTAACAGAGTTTACTGAAGTAGCTGATGTGGCTGGAGAAGAACTAGCTAAAGCTTTATTGGAAATATTAAGTGAGCTTGGTTTAGATATTATAAATTGTTGTGGACAGAGATGCGGCACCGGTAGCAGTATGAAAGGGGAATATAAAGATATACACTCCAGAATAATTTCTCAAAACCTGCATGAAATTTATGTGCCTAACCCATAACATTCTTTTAAGTTATTAATTTATAATGCCGTTCCAAGCAGTATTTTTTTGGGATATTGCAAGCTTATATTGCTTTCCTCCCCCCATCTATAAAAAGATGGGAAGCTCAGCAAAAGTATTCAAACGTAGCTTTTAAACCATTGTGCAACACTCATTCGGAAGCCAAATATAGATACGGTTGAAGCAGTGCCTATATAGTTCGAAAAACGAGTGATGGCTTAGAAGATTTTATTGATGCAAATAACAATAATACGTCGATATTCGAAGCTAAAAGGCGATTGGATTGACGCTTGTTTTATGCTTAATAGTGTGGTTTCCAATATTGTCCAAAATCAGCCCTATCAATGAACAATTTCAAGTAAAAACCGCAGTTCTCGACTGCGCTTTTAATTCAGTCAATACATTTAAAACTGAAATCCAAAATTCAAGAACAAAATTGAACTCATTTTGAGACGAAACAAAAGCGATCGCACGTGATTTGAATCTTTCAGCACATTTCCCTGAAAAACGAATTCGAAAAAAAAGCAAAATTGTGGAAGATGAAATTGTAGGAAGCTTGGTTGTGAAATTAGTTATTACTTTTTATCTCTGTCATAGATGATGTTATTGCACAGATAGAAGATAGTTTAAAAGTATTTCACATTAATCACTGATGCAAAAACTTTAAAAAAAAAACATGAATTAGAAAAATGTTTCAAAAACTTTGCAATGTTTTATGAAAACGATGTAGATGAAGAACCTATCCAGGAAACTGGTTGACTACAGGATTTGATTTTGAATGAAAGGGATATAAAGGGAATTTGAATAAAGGGATTGAATGAAAGGGAATAAAAGGATATATGATAATAAATGAAAGGGAAATAATGCTCTACACACATTGCAATATATATTTGTTAATAATCATTATAATTTATCTCTAAATGTATTAACTGTGTTAAAACCTTTCTTTATATTGACAGTTAATATAATAATAAATGCTGAGCGCTCTTTCAGCAAATTAAAATTACTGAAGAAATAAAATTACTGTCTTCCGTCCAGCGCCTGTGCATCGCCTGAATACACTTTCTGTACTAAACATCGAAAAATTGTAGTTTTCCTAAAGTAATTAATCACAGCACGCATTAAATTAACATGCATTAGTAATTTGTGTTTTTTTTTCCGACTTTGCAGAAAATGTAGGGCCTCAACGGATTCTTGTTCCTGGGGTCATTTACGGAGAAGACGGGCCCCGCGGCCCTGCCATAGCATGCTGCGGGGCCGCTATGAGGGAAACGGCGTTATCGAACTGTCTGAATTTCTATTCAGTTAAGCTGTTCTGTGCATTTTGTCCTTTTCTCTTATTTGACTGATTCAGTGACGCAATTCTTTGGAAACTTTCTCCCCTGGGGTGATTTCTTTTTGTTTGTTTGTTAAACTGATGTAAAAATGAAATTTTTAGATTTAATTTTGCTATTTGAGTCATTTAATTAATCAACAACAACAGCAACAAAAAGCGCATGTATCAATTGAAAGAGGGGCATACTTCGAAATACAGCGAAAGAAAAAATATCCGATTAAAACTATAATTTTTTTATTCTTAACTTAAAAATAAGCAAAAGTGCGTGATTAAATGTTTTGAATGTAAAATTTAATTTCATAACATTATTGATAGTGCGTTAAATGAAAGAAAAAAATTAAAATGAAATCTGTTATGAATATTTCGATGTATCATGTCAGAACATCATTTCTTGAACGGCCAAACACTAGGTGCTCGTGCAAGTTAAATTATATTTTTACTCATTTTAATTGTTTCATTGAATTAGAAACTTTATTATTGCAAACGATCATAAAAAATTTCTCTCTTGCATTTATTGTTTAAAAAATATCACATTTCCTATTTATTTCCTTTCAGATAATCACGTGCTCAAAATGACAGCTTTCTAGATTTTATTTGCTGTAGTCATTAACTTATTTTTTTTTCAGAGCTTCTGTAAATGCAATGGCAACGCGCTATTAAAAGCTGATTTTTTTTAGATGCTCGTGCATATAATAAAATTTCTATTTTTCGCCTACAGATTTTTGTTGACGCCACAAACCTCATTTCCAAATCAACATCATGTTTTGACATGATAAAATTATTAAAAATTAAGAAAAACTACACAAAAATGAAATCGATATGATATTTTTTTTTCGGTTATGAAATTAGGGTGGATTTAATTGGAACGGTTCAGTGCAAACGAAAAGGCACCAAATAAAAGCGGAAGTGAAAATCCTGTTACGGAGTTTGAAAAGCGAGAAGTTTTCAATTCCATTGTAACATTTTAACTTGTGTGCGTCTAATTGAATTTAAAAAATAATCGTTAAAATTAAAAGAAGATTGCGCGGGAATGGTATTGAATGTCATTAGAAATATAATATTCTGAATTTTGCGCAAATGCAGAGACCAGCTTTCGCAGTTATGCCAATCGATTTCCATTGGCAGGTCGTGCGATTCGCCCCCCTGGAGGGAGTTGAGCCTATTTCGCGCTTGATTCAACTTTCTGTTGGACGTTCATTTCTATTCCATTTTCTTTACCTGCTCTCTGGCACAAAGGTAGCGCGCCTTCTGTCCCGGTTCGAGCATGGTTGTTCTTCTGTGTGCTATCTGTGATATGTGTGACTGTGCCTCCCTGTAAAAAGGGGCTGTGCAAGCAAATGTGGTGAGTGTGTAGCGAAGTCATTCTCTTGACCCCAGTTGGCGCTAATTCAAATACAAGAGACGCTCCTTTCGGTTTAAATCTGCTGCTTTATCAGCGGGGGGCTTGTCCATAAGCAAGTGTCATAAGTAACAACAACAACCCATTTACCTTTCTATGACTGAATGAAATTTTCAATAGTACTAATATTTCGTATTTTATAATACAATGTTAAAAATTATTCATTTCAACTAATATTTTGAAACTCTATTAATCACCGAATGAAGTATACGTTCGATGAAACAGTTTGAATGTTCGCCATTTGCCCGTGTTACCATTGGACAATAGTACGACAGGTTTCCGTGCCATTTAATTTAGTATCACACAGAGAGAGCTTGCGTTGGGCGGGATTTTGTTTGCGACGCTCAATGCATTTATATCCCACTAAACGTGTGCTCCGTTATCGGGCGCATTCATCATCGAGTGGCCCGTTGCAGAGACCGTGTCGCATTGCGATCAGAGAGAGTGAGATGTCCTCAACTTTTGCCGCAAATATTCTCTAATAAAAGTATTACTTCCCATCCTCGCCAAAGCTGTGGATGGTGAAGAAAAGCCTGAATTTCGCGGGGGAATTTTATTTTCAGATTTCAGCCTCTAAGAGTGAGCCAGCGCTTACAATGCATCTATTGGCGCGCAATTGTTTCGGAACAGCCTATCATCTTGCGATCTTCAGCAATGGATCTCTGGGAATACACAAGTACCAGGAAAGTGATTATATATTTTTGGTGTATTATTTAAAACCGATTGAAATCAAAATTTGATGCAAAAGCACAAAAATCATGCACCAAGTTTCATTTACTTAAGCGATTATAATGTTCAATTATTGCATTTGCATGGTTACAGCCGGACAACTGACAAATGGTTTACCACTAGACACGTATGGCTAAAAAATGACAGGGAATACATTTTAAATGCTGAATCTATGCACTCTATTTTGTCCATGTCTCTCATTTCGTTTGGCCGTTACCTTTTGAATTGCACTCGGAAAGTGGGGCAGATATTTTTCCTCTGAATGGATCCCATTTTAAATTTGTAACAGACTTCGAATTTGGTTAAAAGACTGTGTACCGAATCTCTTTCTTTATTGCGTCTTCACAGACAGAGAGGCTCATTTCCAAAGATCCGTTTGTCGGTCGTAAAGAGGCGGGAAACGGGGAGATTACCGAAATTTCGAATTCAAATTCTTTGGTTCTGATTTAACTGAGAAGGGGGAAGATGAAAGATGGGGAAATTATTTTCGTATAACAACGGAGAAATCTCGTCGAGTTTCAAATGACGACACGAGTGAAAGGGGTTCGAGCAGATCCGGAGTTGCTTTAGGACTGACTGTTGAACGCGGGTGTCGCCCGTTCGCCTGCCAGCTTTGACTCTCCGCAACCGAGACCGCATGACCCGGATCTGACGCATTTGGTTCACGCATACTTTGGAGGATGTGCACAGACAATTTCGATTGTAATCTTAGTTGAAAATTAAGCAAATATTTTGTTTGTTTCTTTTCGATAACTTCCGAAAATGTTGCAATACAAAACTAATTTTTATATCATTTGAAATTTCAAAAATATTTTTTTCAATACTATCAATGTTTTAATTTATAAATTGTTTCTGTTATTAATAAATTTAAAAAATATTTTAATCCAATTTTCTAGTAATTTATTTCCTTAAAATAATTATAAAATTTTGCTCTCACAAGTACTTTTTGAAGGAAAAAATTAATTTTTATTTGAGTACTTAGTCCACATTTGAAGATAGCTTCTCAAGATTCAGGAATCAGAAAATCTTAATGAATATAAAATTTTCTGAAAATTGAATTGGCCCTGAAGTCAGTTTTTTTGGCAAAGGGGAAGGTGGGGGGATGGAAACATTTTTCAACATTGTCTTGCACAGTTAGGTTTTTCATGCATTCCTAAGTCCGCATATTTCAACGCTTTGAACAATATTCCGAAATCTTACTTTCGAATTCCTCGTGTTTTTTCTCCCGCAGTCGTGTTCCGCTCCTCCGAAGGAGAAGTGCCCGCCGTCGAGCGCAGCCGCACCGTCCGGAGTATTGCGCTCTGTTGAGGCTCGCTGTCATTCTTAGGCGAGATGACTCCCTGGGAATTCGAAATGCGTCCTCTTCATTTAAAACATTTGCGATTTATTGCTGTTGCTCTGTTTGTTGTACTTCCTTGAGCAATTTTAATTTTGAAACAAAAGAATCTGCTTTTCTGATGCGTTATAGGTTTACATTTTATTGTATATTTTTGAGGGCCATCTATTTTTAAATCAAGCAGTGGGATCATGTACTTTAGGAATCGAATTTCTTATGCGTTGTTCTTTATAAAAATTCGCGATGATGTTACAGCTGCAATTACTAACCTGAGAATGTGTCTTCCGTTTACGAAATGAATCAGGTGTATGTGTGTGATATGCACCAATCGATACAGTGCATGCCTCGTCGTTTTTGTCTTCCGATCGCTACGCCAATACATTTTCTGCTTGTTGCAGCAGTTTCCGCAACATTACTTTAAAATTTCCAATAATCATGATAAGATTTGAAAATTTTGACTAACGATGGATGATTACTGAGAGTGCGGAAATTTTAGCAAAAAGTAAATGAAATGGGCTGCTGCGAATCACCTCATGTTGTAGACTGACTTCACAGCTGAAAGTTTTTCTGTAACCCTAACTGCCTAGAAATCACGGAATAAGAATTACTTTTACTTTCTAATTCACTTTGCGAACTCTTTCATCCGACATCACGGTCATTGATTTAGCTTTTAAGAAGAGAATTGAGTGGAGGCGGCATTGCTCTTTCTTCTTGATTCCAGCCGATGGAAATTCATTTACGTGCATCTGACACCATCGACGTCATGAAAGATGCTCGCTCGCTCTGAAATGCTTATACTGCAATATTTTTCAATCGAACGCGCGCGTCTGACATTCCGAACCTCTCGGCGGATGGACGGGAAATGATGAGCATTGCGGCTGACGATTCTTCGTCTATGAAATGGAAGCGAGCCTTCTGGATGCCGTGACAATTGGTTTTCCACTTTGAATTTCGACCCTAGAGAGGTCTGCAATCGCTTTCAACACGACGACGGTGACGGCCAAAATGTAAACAAATCACTATACGAACGATTCGGGCCACTTCACTGAACAGCACCACGTCTGCAGTTCGCTCAACACTCCGTAGTTTGTGAAGCTGCAAAATATTATGAGGAATGTTCTGAATGGAATTCACCAAAAACAATTCATTCATGGGGGATTATTAATTCTGAAATTAACGTCAAACAAGGCTTAGTAGCAAACAATAATCTGGACAAAGAATCTGACTGGTATTTAAAACTTTGTCAAGAAAACTTATCAAGCAATTCATATTGCTCTCAAATTCAGCGAAAAAATTCGTTTTTATGTCGTTTTGAAATACTTTTTGTTGTTTTAATGGCACTTGTCATGGATAAGCTCGCTGAAAGATCAGCGGATTTAAGCCGAAATAAGCGTCTCTTGCTTGAAGTAGCGCCAACTAAGGCAAGGAGTACGACTTTAGCTACACATCACATTCGCTTGCACAGCCGCATTTTACAGGGGGGGGGGCACATTCACATACCTCAATGATAGAAAAAGGAAGAGCAATCATACCCTAACCGGGACTCAAACGCCGGACGCCCACATCACGTGGAAGACGTGCTACCTCTGTGCCAGAACGCCGGCTGAAGTACTTGTGAATAATGTTATCATAAAAGGTTGTCTTCTTATTTAATTTCGATTCCTATACAGCCCATGCTATTCTTCTCACCCCCCCCCTCCTTTTTTAAAATTCTATATAAGTTTTTTTTTCTTGTTATCAGAATCACTAACATGAAATTTTGCATAACTTTATGCAAAATACATGGAATAAATATCCAAGGATTAAAATTCAAGGTGTCTAGGAAAACGAATCCCGGGCCGCGGAAGGAATCACTCGAAACTTTTTTTACAATATAAATTCACAATGGCGTATTCTTATTTCCATTTTCATTTAAGAAAGGAAAAAAAAAACTTTTAAAATATTTATCATTTGCATAAATCTCTTGCATTCATTGTTTTTTCGTTAAATATGCCTCCAACAATAAACATTATTTTAAAGTAAACATTTAAAAACAAGATTATAGAAATCACGTTTTGTGACGGATCGGATCATCCAACGACAAAGGTACAGACATGTATGGGCTTAATATTAATGTATCATTTACGCATTTTTTGTGTTTTGAAAACAGTACAAATAGCGTAGTACCGTCGAAAACTCAAAAGATTAACTTGAGATTTAAAAAAATGTCTGAATTATTTTTTAGAGTACCTGAAAAATAAAAACTAATTGGCTTTCATAAAAAATTTCCGTATCAATGAAAGGTTTGGGAAATGAAAATTAATGTTACTTTCTCAATGCTAAGACATTTGCATTCGATTCATCTTTCAGTTGGAAGGGTCGCAAATAAGAAAATTCGATAACATGCATCTCCTGACTCAAGTTTTGTTTTAAAAAAAACGTATTGTATTAAAATCTGATGACGTGTAATGCATTCATATATTTATTATTTTGCTGGATCCGTCTGTATTTGTGCCTTATTTTTTAAGAACTGGATTAATTTGTTCTTTATTCAACCATTCTTTCAAAAAAAATTATTAGAATGGTTATAATTTTTAATGCCAGTGAATGGATTGAATCGATTGATCACTCCCTCTCTGCGTTCTGTTTCTTATGTATTTTGGAATAATAAAATGTAAAACAATAAACTAACTGTTTGTCTAAAACGATATCCACCGTTCCACATTAGTTTTATTTCATTAGAGCGGTATTTTTCGCCCGAATTCTAAATATTTTGTGACGATCCTGGCGAAAGCAATGAAAGCTGTGATACTTGGCGCACTTCAGAATTCAATTCACATTCCTGGCATTATATCAGTGACGTTGTTATTGCCTTCTCTATACGCGAAGACG
This sequence comes from Argiope argentata, assembly GCA_026289955.1. Taxonomy (NCBI): domain Eukaryota; kingdom Metazoa; phylum Arthropoda; class Arachnida; order Araneae; family Araneidae; genus Argiope; species Argiope argentata. The sequence goes on from JAOUZG010046964.1 coordinate 1,280,034, forward strand.
ACTTGCAAATTAGGACACGTTTGGTTTGAGACACAGAAGATTGCTTGAGGGAAAACGTTTCTCTATGAAGAAAATGTTATTTGATGTGTTAAAACCCACACGCAATCGGATTTTTAGGCTTGCTTTTTCTTAAGTAACTGATGTAAAGAAATCCATTTTTTCACTCAGAATTTTGCAATGTTAAAAGCTTTGCCAACATTCTTCTCGGTAAATGCTTTTTAATCGTTCTTTTCCTAATGTCTTTTATCCAGCGTAATGGAGACTCAATAATTTTCGTCTCTATCGAAGGGGGGGGGGGGGAAGAATGAAGATCTGCCTTCATTGTTCCTACTTGTGATGCAAGCATGAATGAAACCATTAGTCTCAAAAATTCGAGTTCCTTTTTAGGAGGCAAATAAGCAAGTAGCATGCTTGCTGTTCTTAAGAACTTTTTCTTTGGCATCTCAAAAGTAGATTCATTTGTTTAAAAATAAAATTGATCGCAATAAATGGTGAAAAGTGTGTAGATAATTCGTTTATTGTTAATCGCGACAAAAAAAATCTCGTTCTGATCCATGTTAATAGTAACATATAATTAACGAGGGGACATTGTTATAATAATTTTTGAAAATTACTTTAATTTTTGAATATATTTGCGAATATGCATATGTGCATTTGTTTATCTCGACCGAATATTTGTTCTTTCTTTAAATACTTCATAATATGCATAATTTTTCATTTTGTTTTTATGCATTGAAGAGCCAGAAAAACTGGTATAGCAGGTCGTATGCAAATAATGGAGGTGTTCAAGCAATCAGCGTAACGCGATGCGGTCGACAGTGCGTATCACTATACGACAACAGGTGTCGGAAGAGGCTATTACAACGATTCTGGCTGATATAATGGAACATTATCAAGATTTAAATGATTTTTAATGGTGACTAATCGTCGGCGCACGAGAGAAGGAGCATAGCTTTTCCGAATTGGAGATGAAACTTGGAATTTCCCGCCCAATCATTGTACCTCGAATACCAGGTTTCCAGTAAAACTTCAAATCTCTAACAGTGGTGCGGCTTGAAAAAGGCCTTTATAGAACGGAACCATCGACGCCAGAAAAGAATCGTTACTCGAGATAGGCATTCGGCATTTCCTCAAATTGCTGCAGATTTGATTGCAGGCCCATCTACAAGTGTCAGTTTATGCTGTGCGCAATGTAACCTAATTAATATGGCTTTCGCAGATGCAAACCGTCTCTTGTACCATTGGTGACTCAGCAACACAAAGCTCTGCACTATACCTGGGCTCTCCAACGCTGCAATGGGCTCTTAATGGTGAAAAAATTGTCTGATGTGAGGAGTCAATTTTCCAAGTGTATCGGGTGGATGGCAGTGTATAAGTGTGGAGAAAACACAAGGAAACACAAGGCCTGCAAGGAACTGTTCAAGCTGGTGGAGGCTCTGTGAGGGTAAAGTGTGTGAGAAGATGGCAGGAAATGGGACCGTTGATGCGTGCAGACTCGAATATGACAGGTCAGCTGTACTTTAATATCCCTTCTGAACCTCTGCATGAATTCCTGTGCGCATTCTGACGGATGTGGACAATTCCAACTGAACAATGCGCCACCCCACAGGTCTACAGTAGCCATCGAGTGACTTGAGGAGCGTTCTTCTGAATCTCTTTCCCTCTGTTGGTCACTAGTCCTGACGACCTGAACATTATCGACCATATCTGGAATGTCCTGCAGTGCGCTGTACTGTTTGTCCATAAGGAGATCTCTGGCCGACAGTCGTCTATGTTTACGACGGGAGTTATAGAAACAGGTTACTGCAGGAAGAGTCCATTTCGCAGTGGTAGAAATACATTCAAGTTTCTTGCGTTGGCGCATTTAGCGCCTAATTGGCGGTATTGATATATTGCCTTTAATTTTCGAAAGCAAATTCGAAAAATAATTCACTGGGCCGAATATCCTTTGCGTACTTGGAATTTTGAAAAAATATATTATTCCTGTTAGAATAATATAGAAATTCCTTTCTGATTAGTACAGAAAGAACAGAGTAAATCAAATAGAAAAACTGAATAATTATTTATATGTCTAACGAGTGCACAAAAAGAAGAAAAATTAAGTAGAATCCAGCATGACAAAAAATTAATCTTCTTTTTATTTGTTTTAAATTTATGTAACTACTTAAGATCAAATTCTCCGCAGCAAACGAGAAGTAATCTGTCTAATTCAACATAAAAATAATAACATAATAATCGTAATTATTTCATAATTTTTGTAAAAGGTTGCTGTTAGTAAAATATCCATTGTTAAATACGTTTAAAACTTCTCCAAAATAAATTTATTTATTTATTTTTGATATATATACTATTTTTCAAAACTCAAAATTAGCAATTATATTTTACCAAATTTTAAGGATAATCAAAAGTATGTTAAGCTGAAACTTTTGATTATCGACATATTGAATAACAGAAAATAAGAGCACATTATTGAAAAAATAGAAAATAACAAAAAGGAATCAAATAAATTTCGTAGCTTCAGGAAATAAACTAAATAAAATTCTATATCTTCTATAACATACGATTAAACTAATTGAAATGAAACAAAAAAGGCAATTTTAAAATTCCCTTTTTATTTATAAAACACATTAATTATTATTAAATTAGTGCAAAACTAGCAGAGATCGTGTGACAGTTGTGTACTTTCAATTAAAAGAATTCTAAAACACTGTGACAAGATTCCGTTTCTTCTGAATCGGAATCCGATTCAGTAGTTCCAGTCTGAATTACTAGTTCTTCTAAAACCCCATCTTTTTCCCAATACGAATCTTCAGCAAGTTTCAAGCAAAATTCTATAACATTATGCACAATTTTACGTGCTTGTGATTTTAAAGTCTCTCCATTCTTAAATCGAAAAGGCATTTTAAAGGATCTCAAAATTCAAGAGACAAAAATTATTAAATAATGAAATGCCGTTAATATTAACCAAAGAAAATATTTATAAAATATAAAAGAAGTAAGCTAAGCAAATATAAAGATACGAGCAACTGCGGTAAAAGCGAGAAGACGAATGAGCAATAGTTTTTTTGTCGCTTCATTTTTTCGCCAAGATAAAGAATGCCCCCTCAGACTTCCGTTCGATTCCACCCATTCGAAATGGATCCTCCCTATCGACGCCTGTTTCTATAACGCCCGCCGTAAACATAGACGACTGTCGGCCAGAGATCTCCTTATGGACAGACAGAACTTAGATCTCCACCACCTCGTACTCCAATGTCTTTATGGACTACCCCTTTATGCAGGAATCATAATATGGACTGTCTTGAAGCACTAATATTCCAATGCGTGAATATTTTCACAAATTGGTTGAGTCTATCCTCGACCTATTGCCGCATTGATATTTCGTGACCGATTATGGGTTCATATCAGAAAAGGAGCAGCAGGTCATTTTGGAGTTAGAAAATAAGAATGGGAGACTATGCATAATTGAGCTAGCCGAATTATATGCAGTTATGAAGATTAAGTTAGATAGGAAATGTTGCAAAATGCCTTTATGAAAAAGCAGCTCTTTGCACCGAAATGTTTATTCATTCGCTCACTGTTGCCAAATGTTGAGCATGAATGCTGTTTTAACCGTAAATTAATACTCTGCTTCGTCCGAAGGCAAGCGAAAAAAAAATTGAATGGTTGGAATTTCACGCAGGTGGGAGCTACTATTGAGCCACATCTCCTGTAGGAGGCACGTCTGGTCATCGATGGGATTGGGTGGGGGAGGTAGCTGACCGCACACCATCTCTGTATCCACAAGTATGGTGAGAACAAATCAGCATACCGGAAGCTTCTCATCCACATATTCCCCGGGGAGGTGAATGCTGCTTCGAATTGGAAAGAGTTGTTCTCCTCTAGAAAGGCTCCAAGTGAAAAAGTCCATCCTAAAATATTCTAGTTACTGTATGCAATCGGGACCCGGCCTCAAATACAATTTTATTTTGATGTGTTTGATTTGTGTGCGTGTACAATTCTGTGTCTTTCCCAGAGTCCTCCGCAATGCAATCGAAGGCCAAATCCGGAAGGAAAAACCTGTCTCACTTGCTGCATTGTCATTTTGATGGCCGTCTCTGCAGTCAGACACAACTATAGACCAGCTGTTCAACATAGGCGAATATTAAAAAACACACACACATTTATAGAACAAATGTAATAATTTCCTCTGCGTAACAGTTTAAAAAAAACTTGCAGTATAACAATAATTACCTAAAATCAAAGACGTGCAGCCCTGAAATACGAAGTCGACAAAGCTATCCATGCTTGTTTACGTTCGTCCATCATCACATGATGAGTGTGGTATGGGGTTCGGCGACAGCATCATGAACGTGCTGTTTGAGCGAGCTCTGGCAGTTCATCTGATTATCGCACACGTGTTTGGGCGCCCATAATGATGAGGATTTTCCTTTTCGAAAATATTAGCGAGCAAAATGATAATAATAATAACAAGAATTATGGGGTGACGTAAAATTTTGTATTTCTAACGAAGTGTTTTTTATTTTTCCTATTATGAACGGGAATTTCCGAATCCTTTTATGTGTTGTGGGATTTGTCCTCTCTGGCAAAGAAATGGCGGTCCACTTCTACCCTCCCATCCTATTTTTAAAAATATAATTTGCGACTTGAACTTGAATTTTTCGTAAGAAATTATCTTCAACAAAAGCAACTTTTAAAAACGTATTCTTATTTCTATGTTAAGAAGTAGTAGTTTTTTTTTTTTTCATTTTAATTATTTTTATATTTTTATTTTTCGACATTATTTCATATTTCGTTTTAATTAACATTATGCAATCTTCATAGCAATTTTTTTTTCTCAAATTCCCTGATAATGGACGCCAGACGTATCGTAACTTTTACTTAATTCTAATAATTTTCTAGTGAAGCAAGTTTTGTTTAACTTGATTTAATGATTCATGCCATTAACGTGCTATGTATTCTGAAATGGATAGCTACGTTAAACAACTGTTACAAAGAATAGTATTGCATCATTCAAATTAATTTATGCGAAAAGTAAACTGTATTATTAATAAATTTCAGTTGTCTGAAAATGAGTGAAATGGAGATTGCTGTTTGCGTTTTTATTAATATTAAATGAGTCAAGTTACAATGCTGTAGTTCAAAAATTTCCAATCCTTTAATAAAAGCTAAATTGTTATGCTCTTTTTTCCTAGATTATCCCAACTTTTTCCTTAAAATAATTTCATTCTCTTACAAGAAAGATAATTATTTTATTTCTGTAAAGAGCGCATGAATATTTTTGTATCATTTTGCTTATGTAAAAGCATTGTTTAAGTACTGGGCACTCAAATTCAATTTCCCAGTAATGGACACCACTTTTTTTCTAATTGTTCCAGAAATTTGCAATTCTTTCTGTTTTAAAATGCAAAGAATTCTTTTTCTATCTGACATCCCGCTCTCATTTCCACTCATCGAGCACAGCATTGAAAAAAGCGAAACTGAAAAAGCGGATTTTTTTTTCTCGCAAAATTTACATTCGGGCCGCATAGGATCTCGGGGTCTTTCTCCACTTTTTTTTTAAATCGTCGTCTACCTGAATCTGCTCTCTGTTCCTCTCCCATTTTGCTCGACAATGCAACTGATGCCGGAATGAGTTGTCTCCAAATGTGTCTGGGAATGAGTTGTTCGTCACACAGTGTTACTTGAGAGAAGCTCTTTCAGACTCAATTCAACCGAAGAATGTCGGGTAAACGGATCTGGTGCACGTTAAATCGGGGCCAAACGTCCTCTTGCTGATGTGGTGTAGAAATTTGGTGAGAGGTAGTAACTCAGGTGTCGTCCTCGTCACTTGATAGTGGTTCAAAATTACAAGGTCCGCCCCCGAATAGACCTTGTGTTGCTTTAAAACTGAACGTTAATATATCTAAACAAGTTAAACTTAGTTAATGCAGTAAAATATTTGAATTAGCATCTCAGCTAGGCCTCATGCAGAAAAAATTCGTTGTAACAATTTTTTTTTATTTATTTATTTTAAGAAAAGGCATGCTAAAGCATGTTCTTTTTAAGAGAAAAATCTTCCCTTTCTCCCCTTTATGAAAAGGCACCTTTGAGAGGAAGATTACGTGTAAAGAGACCGCTGGGCAGGCTGGTATACTGACCCATCAGCAACTCCAACCGTGTCATTTGTGAAAGAGGAGAGAAACACTAACAGATTTATCGACAAACTTGCCTGGTTTCAAGTTTTTAATTCTAAATCGCGGAAACAACTGTGGTTCTTAATGTAATGTTAAAATATTATTTGCAAGACTAATTTATTTTGTTTAATTTATTAAAAAATTACAATATTAAAAAAATTCTCTATTATTTTCGTAGATTAAATACAGTCATATTTTATATCCCCTGCTACCATAAATAATTAATTTTTTAAGGTCTTTCATTTTCCTGCGCACTTGATTTTTATTCAGTGAATCCAATAAAAAAAGAAAACTTTTCTTGATTTATCAATGATTTATTTATTTATTAAGTACTGGTCATTAAAATATAATGTTGAATCACTCTGTCTCTTCAAGTATAAAAATGCATCATTTTCCTTTCTTGTATTTTTCCATAAAAGATTTTTTTTTCAAAAACCTTTTTTTTTATTATTTATCTTTTTTTTTGGGGGGGGGGGGGGAGTTGTATTTTTTTTGTTTACAAAAACATTATTTGTTTTAATACATTGTAAATTCATCACAGATGTAAAGTACCATTAGATGTTTGAGATAAAATAATTACTCGATCGAATGTCATTGACATGAAAATGGGATTTGGAAAATGTTTATTTTTATTTTATATTATGAGTGAAAATTGGCTGAGAACCAAGTATTCACGAAAATTGTTCCCATTTGGGCCCTACACTTCCGAAATCAAACCCTGGTGGAGGACATTCAAAAATTAAGATTATTCAAACATATATAGATATATATAAGTTGGTTCAAAAGTGTTTTGAGAACTTCAAGTGCAGGTCAGGCTTGAAGAAACAAATCATGTTTAGAATTAAAAATGTGACGAGAACTCTTTGGTAGTGAATTAAATAAAAGGAAGGTAAACTAGATAAAGAGCAGTGCGCGAGATCAAGGAAACAAAAATTCGTAATAGCCGGAGTTATGTATCTCCGTAAATAAGATAGTTACAAGTTGCTTACCATGCGAGCAAACAGAAGAAATTATCAATAGCAAACCTTTGAAGTACTTTTTCCTGTAATAACAGCCATTTTTGTTTAAAAAATATTTTAAACATTGATTGCAGATGGTTTAAACACATGGAGGGATATATATATATATATATATATATATATATATATATATATATATATATATATATATAGATAGATAGATAGATAGATAGATAGATAGATAGATAGATAGATAGATAGATAGATAGATAGATAGATAGATAGATAGATAGATAGATAGATATAGATATATATTCCTTAGTAAATCAAATTTAAAAAAATTGTGTATTATGAAAATTTGATAGTTTTATAATGATTGAACAATCTACAAAAAATTAAAAATACATAAAATGCAAAATTACATAAACTAAAGAATTTTTTATAGTAGTATATATGTAGATAAATTATTCAGAAATATTTTTTTAATTTATTCCTTACAATTTGGATTAATTTTAATGTTTAAAAATGAAACTATTTTTGCTTGAAATGTTAGTATATTGCAGTGACTTGATCCTGTCCGATCAAATAAACGGGTAGCTTTTAAAAACAAATGTTTTATTTACAGCTTATATACAATTTTAAAAAAAAAACGCCCTCATCTAAGTTAATATGCTGGAAAATATTTGCATCTAGGTTAACAGTTCCTCGGCTAACACAAGGAAAACTTACAGGCCGTTAGCGTATCCGGCGACTGCAGTGGTAGCTCAAGGGATCTGTCGATATAATTTCGTATAGCTCGAAGCCTCTCCCCAAAGAAAAATCTCCCGTAGACCTCGAGATCACGAGGTACCCTTCAAACTCCCCAGCTGTTCAGCTCATCCTCCTCTTTTCGAAACCTTCCATTTTATTCTCGTTCAAACTCCGCCTTTCATTTTCGCATTGGTGCGCTGGAGATGCCCAATAATTCTTCAGAAATATCCCCAGTGGTCAGCAGTTGACCGTGAGAATATTTTCTCATCATCGACCTTCGTAGCTGACCCTCCACAATAAGGAAAGATTTACATCTGGAGGTTTTGACTCGATTTCTTTCTTTGGATGACCGTAAAACGCATGTGTGGCTCATTATCTGGACTCGATTCAAGTCCAGATGGCCCCATTAGGGGGATAATTCCCCGTTTGGGGTAATCACAAAAGGAAAGTGTCACAAGGAAAAGAATCATGCCACAACCGGCCGGATGTAATAATGGTGAAACATTTGTTTCTTAGAAAAGGAGAGAATCTTTACAACTTTTTTACAATATCAAGAAAATTATAACTGATAATATGTGTTCATTATATAAAAAATTTAAATTGTTTCCTTTTTCAACGGTTATATATTTATAATTGAAACAACATAAAATATAATTGTATAGGTTATTTAAATAATTTTTCTAATTTATTTATTTTTTTTCTGATTGGAATTATATTTCTATCTATAATGATTTTGAAGCTGGCTATTGAGCCTTGATTCGACATCATGTGTATTTATGCCCGTGGCGCTCAGACCACTGACCTCAAAGAGAGAGAGAGAGACCGCGTGTTATATAGATTTTATGTTCAAACTCAGATGTAAGAAGAGAGAAGAATTGTTTGCGATATTGGGCGAGGGGGGGAACAAACTATCTCGTTCTAAAACTAGATGTTACTGCTTCTCACGAAAAAAAACTCGGGTGAGAGAGGGCACCTTATTGCGACCGTTACAAAACCAGCGGAAAAGTTTCCACTTGTAAGAGGTTTCTCTTTCCAATTGCCTCTTTCGCAAACGGTTGGAATGGCAAATTAAATCTCGGAAGCGCGAATTCTCTTGTTCCGCCGCACTTGCTGGTCTTCCCGACAAAAGAGACCACGCGTCCTCCTGGAAATCAATAGCGGTCTCTTGGGTTTTCGGGTGAGGAAGCGCTCCTTCCACCTCGCTTCGATAGAGAGGCTGCACTAACGTCATTCACGGGAGGCGCGGCAAAGGCATTCGCGATCTTCCACCCCCGACCGGAAGATAATTGCGACGCTCACTGAAGGGGGCCGCCGGAGGCATTCACTGCGTCCATTCGGGCAGGTCCCCCGACTCTCCGAAATATTTTCGCCATGCGTTGTGTCACTGCATTGTTGTTAGCTCCACGAAGTATATGCTTTGCTGCATAAATTAAAATTTATTTAAAATTTGTGCGCACAGCTCATTTTGCTTCCTGCTTGTAACGGCGGAATTTCGTGAAGGATTTTTTTGACTCATTTGCTGGCGCATTAGAAATTTAAAATTCTGCGTTTGTTTTCATTCATTGTCACGATCTTTGTGAATTTAAAGCTTTTTGAAACAAAAGCTGTTGCACTTGGAGCTATTCTATTTTTCAATTCGAATTTCAAGTAAAATAATTTGTATGAAATACTTCTGTGAATACCTACTATGTTTTTTTTTTTTTTTTGTAACTGAGCGACAAATAGAAATTGCGTCGTGGGAATTACTGCTGCTAATATGGCTGTTGTATGTAGTTGCAAAGCAGCTTGTTTTCTTCTCTCCATCTGAGCGATATCTCTAAATTTTGAATCTTGAAAACATTTTAGAAGCAATCTTTACTCATTTAGAAACAAAGTTTCAAATTAAAGTTCATTGCTCATAAAATTGTTTTCATAATTTTAAAAATGTTGAAAATTAATAGATATCTGTGAGTGCGAAGTGAAAAAAGTTTTGATGTAAATTCATTTCGTCAGTCTTCATAATTCTTCACATCTTCGGTGGATGCCCAAGGGTCAGTGCCAGAAAGGAAGATAGTTCGTAGGCTGATGCCACCTTCTAGTTAGTATGAAATACTTGCCAGCAACCCTACATACCTGGGCAATGGCCAGATGGAATACAAGTATTCTTGCACCAAATGCTTTCCTGATGTACTAATGCAGACAGTTTATTTCCAATAGTTTGGGTTCGTTGTATTAACATCCCGTTGTGAGAGCAGCAGTGGGACTATTTTGGGATGGACCTCGTCATTTGAGGGTCGGCGGCGTCTTTTCCCCGCGCCACACCAGCGCGAGGATGCGACGGATCGAGAGCGCACCCCCCCCCCACTCGAGTGGAATCGGGTCTCGAGCCCGAAACTCTGTGGCTCACGAGCCCGAGACCGGGGGCATCGCGTTCCACTGGGAGCACAGAATGCGCTTCGACGCACGAACCACTTTCATTCGAGCCGAGTATTAGCCGTGATCTCTTTCGCCCACCCTAGGAATAACCTTCAACTGGATATGCGTTTCTATAAACACGCAAGACAATGCATGAGCCATCTACGGATTGGTTTCAGTCTCGGAGGTCTTTGAAACTAGAAACAATTTCTCATCAAGAAACAAATTTTCAAATTAATTTTATTCATAAAATATTTTCATGCCTTTAAATGTTTGAATAAGTAACAGATATCTGTGATAGCAAAGTGAAATTTTTTTTAATATAAATTCATTTGGATGAAATGCAAGTCATAATCCCCTCATTGAATGCAAAGTTGTGACTACCAAAAAGCAGTCTTTCATAAATGAATGGCAGGCGTGGCCTCTCTACGCCGCTTAATGGGGACGGCCGGAGAGAGCGTTTACTGCATGCTACACTACACTGTTTTCATCACCGCTCACTGCATCATTATTTCTGTTCGGATTCAGCACCACTAATGTTATATGAGAGGAGTAGTAATAATGGATACATTAATTTCCCATTGTGCAAAATCAATTTAGAGGAAGTCTGTCCGTTCGGTTGTTTGTGTTAAAATTGACTCAGTAATTTGCAAAACGCCAAGAGCAATGTATATAAAATTTGATACACAAGTTTAGCATCTGATAGAGAGATTTACATCGAATTTAGAACCATGTCTGTAAACCGGTTGACCATCTGTCGGTCCGTATTTCCTCATGCGTGTAAAGGTAGTAATTTATAACGGCATTCATCAATTAAGTCCTTTATGTTGCCTTGTGTCTACAATTACAGTCACATTTTGGTTTTAACGGGTCTACAAAAAGACGTCAAAAACACGTATTTTCATAATAGCTTCAGTTATAATTGTAGATTCACTCCCAAGATCTGTACTTTTCACTACGCCTACAGTTTGTAACTAATTCGCATGTCATTAGTGAACGACATTCGAAGTATCCATGATACTCATTTTTACGAGGGGACGAGAGGAATAATTAATTAGAGGATAGACCAAAATGTTTCGTTCCTTTTGTTTTTCGTCCAAGGAAGAAAGCGGAATTCTAACTGAGCGGATCGCGGAATCTGCCCCTGCCGGAAGGAATGTCCCGCCCCTGCGCAATCTCTCGTCTGACCTCGAGTTGGGGAATGTGATCTGAAATTTCGAGGAAAGCTGCCGTGGTGGCCAGGTCTTATTCTGATATCTGAATCCTGGTTCCGATGTATTGAAACCATCGATCCGAAATTCTGCCTCGCGGAGAAAGGATTATGGGGAAAAGAGTGCAATTTCACAGTAATCTCCCGCTTAAAGCGAATTCTGAGAAAGATCTGTCCGGGCAACCTGAAGTCCTTTCCTTTTCTTTCTTTCTTTCTTGTGCTAGTCACCTAGCTTGTAAACTCGAGTCTATGTACTAAAGCTGAGATGTTCTTGCGACCTGAAGCATTGTCAAGATGGTATGCATCTTTTAAAGTCTTTTGAAAGTGTCTGCTTTTTAAAGAAAGAAAATTCCGTGTTTTTAGGAGTGAAATTTCTCCTTCTCGTTGTGTCGTAATTGAGATTTTAGTTTTGATAATATCCTAGGTTTTAAATGTCTGCCGTTTTTATATTGATATTGTTCTGTTGTGTAAGTTTCGAAGAATACGATTCTTTGCTTTAGGGTTGTGTCGTCAAACCACATATTGAAAATTATTTATATATTATTTTAAAATATGTATTTAGTTTATTTGGAAAATCAGTTCTTAAAAAAAATTGCTATAGAAATGTATTATTTGCAGCCTTCTATTGTATTATTTACCGCTTGGGAAATCGGGAAATTTTATCTCTTCAAAATGCACATTTAGTTAACATTGTCACTGCAAAACAGGGAAAATGAAAATCGATAGGAAAATGTTTTAAGGATTGGTGAAAAAAATTAGGTAGCGCTGCTCTTAACGTGACCTTCATTTGCAAACCACGGTTCATCCGTCATTCCCGTCGGTTCGAATTATTGGAATAAAGCGCTTTGGCTGACGGTCCTTTTCTCAGATCAAATTTCCTTTGAAAACTGTGCCTCGTTTGAGTAAAACTGTGTGTCCAGGTGGTGAACACAGTTTTGTGGAAGAGTTTTGTTTAGAGTTCCACTTTATATATATATATATATATATATATATATATATATATATATATATATATTCGTTGTTCCAAGGAAAGCACTATTGTGTTACATACAGTGAACTTGCAATCTGAACAGCTTACACTATCAGTTTGACGACGGTATTCACGATGGGGATCTCAAGCACTTCGTCTTAACTAAACGTGTTAGAGATTGCCTATTGTGGCCATGTTATTTTTAAATAAAGTTATTAACTTGTAAAATATTGATGTGGCAGCGATTCTGTTGAAGCAAAGCGTTTTTCTTTTCGACCTAATCCGTCCCGAGTCTCTGTTCTCGTGCTTGATGAAGCGCCTTGTCTGTCCTCCACACTCAGGTTATCGATCCCGCGTGGAAGTGCTCACCACACGAGAGGAGACAAAATTTTGAGCCGTAGCATTTCTGTCTCGACTTGGGGGCACGCTTATAGGAATCAGTTTTTACGGAAGCAAAAATTTCTATCAGATGAAAGAATTGTTTTTGTTTAGAAGTTTTGTTGATTAAAGAGCTTTTAAGCTTGTGGCAATATATATTCATACATGAGTTTGCTAACAAAGCTGGCTGTTTCAAATTCTTGATAATCGTGAAGGATTTTTGAGCTTACATCTTTCAAATTCAAACTTCGGAAGATCATTGTTCATGAAGATACAAAATATTAAAAAAATGAATTTTCCCTTAATATTGAGAAATAATAATGTTTTTTTAAAAAAATAATCCTGGTGTGTTTTTTTCCTCTTAAGGTATCCGATAGATACCTTTTTTAAGGATATGCCTTAACGATTTGATTTATACCTTAAGGATTTGATTGGACTTGATTTTGTCCAATCAAATAAATGGGTAGTGTTTAAAGACTATTTCTTTATTTACGACCTTGTGTCTCATCTTGGTATATTTAATATTTTAAATAACATTTACATCATAGTTTACAGTTATACACGAATATTTCCTCGATTAATTTCGGTGGAAAAACCTTACAAGAAAAGCTAACAGGCAGTTTGGGCGTCAGGCTACTACAAAGGTAAATCAAGGAATCCACCGATCTTCATCGGGGAGATCTTAACTCAGAAGCCCGAATCACACGAAGCTTCTCTCACTTCCTTCAAGGTGACGATTCTCAGAAAACCCGTCTCTTCCAAAAATCTTGCTTTTATTTTCAGTCAAAACTCCGCCACTCATTTTCACATTGGTGCACTTGAGCTCCTTATTATAAAACAGCTGTGTTTTTTTTTAACCCTCAATGGTCTCCATTTGACCGTGGGAATGCTCGTTAATAATCCACCCTCGTAGCTGAATGAAAAAAAAATGATGATTTACATTTGAAGAGTTTGATACTTTTCCCATTTTAAGATACGATTTATTTCCTTGGAACGACGCAAAATGCGCGTGTGATCCTTTATCAGGTCGTGACTAATGGCCAAATTATCCCATCGGGAGAGAGAATCCCCCATCCCATTCTATCGAGACATTTAACAATGTGAGGGTATTACACAGTTGACGACCCAGCTAGCCAAAAATGCCAACTATCAAGTGTGGGAACTAGAGAACATTACAGCTGTCAAACCAGTATCTCAAGGCTAGGGAACTGAATCTTTACATCGAACAGGTTCAGGGAACTTTTCTTAGAAAAACAGGGTGTAGGCAAAATTAAAACCGTATTTCTGGGTTTAAGACTATTAAAGATTAACAACATAATATTAATATTTGAAATAATGATTAATAATTTGTGATTCAAAATAAACTACACAGTTTTCTTTGGAGAATGAACTACAAGTGTATGGTTATAATAATAAATAAAAAAAATTAGAACCAGTTGAATATTTACCTTGAATTCTTTAGTAAAATTATGACATTATTCAAACAATAGACTGTAAATTGAAAAATATTCTCTCGATTTGAATTCTTTTAGTTTTTGCGCTAGGAAATATCATAAAGACAAAATCCAGCAAATTTCATAGTAATATGATGATTATATTTTAAATTATTTGATTTGAAGTGAGGAAAAAATCAGTTAAACTCAATTTTGAGAAAAATGCACTTAAAGTATACAGTAACATGTAGTGATAATAAATTATGTGTGCACATACTTAAAATTCACTACATATGTTGGTTATATCTTCTTCCCCCTCAGCTTTTAATTATTTTCCTTTTTTAATCATTTTCTTTCTCTTCCTGGCAATTTTTTTATTTGGCGGTGAATGCCGCCTAGACTCATTTCTTGTCTTTGTCATGCTCAGCAAACGCTTTAATTGCATTCGCACTAGGATACACTCCAGGGGCATTCAGTGATCCTCCAAAACCTTCGTTAAAGTGCATTACTTAGATGCCCCTGGTCTGAGGGTTCGGAGCGCAACCCTCAGATCTTAGATCCTAAGTGCAAATTTCCCCGAAACACCGTCGGAACTCTCATTTTCATTTTGCATTTCATCTTGCTGAAAAACCAGTTTTTGACCATTTAAATCGGTACTTCCCATTTTTTAAATGTCCACTTCCGGTTTACCGATCATTACGAAAATATTAATATCTTGACTTCTAATTAACGTGGAGATAAAAGTAAACCTGTTTTGGATAGATCAAAGACTGGTCTATTAAAAAAAAGATTTTTTTAATAGACCATCTTTATCGAAAGTTAGCCTTCTCAACGTGTTCGGACGCGTTCTTGAATGACAGCATTTGTAGAACCTTTTAAGAATAGGCTTATCTCTTTGGGTTTTTATTCATACACTAGCCGCCTGTGGCGACCAGTCGGTTCGCCAATATTAATGCCGACTAAAGGGTTAAATCATTTTTATATATAACTTGGTCTCATAATAAATTTTTCAGCAAAATATTTTTAAGCTTCAAATTTCGATAGTCATATAACTCACTTATACTATTATGTAGGCCTTAAACAGTCCAATCTTTGAAGTCCGTATCTCTCTCTGATTTTCTATCAGTGCACAGAAGTTTCACTTTTAAATTAAATTGAAAATGATGAAACTTCAATTAATACAACGATCTCTTTACTCAATCTAAGCATGTCTTTAATTAAAACTAAGAACTGAAAGCAGAATAGCCCGACATTGAATATTTATGTTCAATACAGAAATTGAAACATTATAATTTTTTTTTATAATTTGTAAGATCTCGAGGAATTATTCAGCAAAAATTTCACAGGTTAATTGAAACCTTCAGTTTTTAATTTTATTTTTAGATGTATATAGATGGTCCCAATGATAACATTTTTTTATTTATATATATATTTGAAAAAAATTATGGTTTAAATTCCTTTGATCTTATATATTCATATTCTTTAAAATATTCTTAATATTTCACAACTTAAATAAATAAATAAACATTTCTATCTTCTGTGACCAAATCTGATTTATTCAGTTCTGAATCTTGAAAGTCTAGAACAACCATCAATTTCATAATCTAAGCCGATTATTCTAGATTAACGCTGACTTTTTTGATATCTTGATAAAGTGATCTAAAATCATCAGTTTTTATCGATTAGTTATATTGAAATTTTCATAGATTGATCAGCTTTGAGGATTGATTTAGTTGATTTGAGGGCCACTTTTTTATTTTAAGATCTTATTGTCTCTAGAATATTTTGTTAAATATGTTTCACATAGCAGATGATAAATGTAAAATTTGAAACTCGTAATTCATCAGCATTTTTTTCCTACTAATTATATACTACCCTACTTTTTCCCTACTTATTATATCTACTAATTGTATATTTCACTCAAACCATTTCTTAAGAGATTTATGTCTCTCCCAAAAAAAATTAAGAAATTAGATGTTGGGCTCCGATTACAGAAGATTCCTTGTACATGTAAAGCCATGTTTGCCTTAAGTAAAACTGTTTAATTGGATTAGTAATAATATGTATTGTAAAATATCATAGAAAACGTTTCCATGCATTTATTTTCCAAAAATATCATGTTTCATAATTGTTTCATTTTATGCACACACGTGCCGAGAATGACATTTTTATATGCATAATTTGGAATGATAGTTGATTTATTTTTTTTCACGTGAGAACATATTATTTTGGTTAGTAAGTTTTGATGTCACCGAAAGATGCGGGTAAAAAATGCTTTTTCAAATTTTGCATTGTTAATTATTACGTATGCTTGTTTGAAAGAAGATGCGTTTTCAAATAGCTGACCTGCTTATATCAGTACAGCTTCAATATTACGTATACTTAGTTGAAAGCAGAAGCGTTTTTATTTCACGTGATTCATTAAAATATAAATTACAATTATGACGACGAATTCTTTGATTTGCACAAAATATCTTCTCCACATAAGTAAAAGTAACAATTCAAAACATGTCTTATTGTTTTAAAAATTAAAAAAATATATGAATGCAAAAATATTTTACTTCTACTGAATAGCAATTGCTTTTTGTTCGTCGTTTCTTTGAAATGACGTCATCTTCTAGTTCGTTTAAGATTTCTTGCTTTTAAATAATTAATCTCGCTCTCAGAAAATTATTGTTTGATGCTTTTCTAAAAATTCTATTTGAGTTTTAACTGTCGCACTTTTGTAATATATATTTATTTTTATTTTTATTTATTTTAAATCCTTAATTGAATTAATAAATTTGATTTTGCAAACGATCAATAAATTTTAATCTTGCGTTTATTGTTTAAAAAATATCACATTTCCTATTTATATCATTTCATATAATTACGCGATGGAAATTATATTTTTGTTTTATTTTGGGTAGTAATTACTTTTTTAAATCAAAACTTGTGAAAATGAGATGGCAACATATTAATAAAAGCTGATTTTTTTCGATCCTCGAAAAGGTTTTTTTTATTTTATACGAAATAAATTATTGAAAAAACGATTAAATTAAATGTTTAAAAATTTATTTAAAATGGAGTTTTAATTTATAGATCAAAACATTAGTATCATTGAAAAGCTAATTTTTTTAGCTTTAACGTGATGCAAAAATTAATTTGGTGCTGTAATATTTTCGGAAGTTGTAGCGAAAAAACGTCAAAATTTGGCTTTTTTAATTAATTTAAAATTTTAATTAAAAATTTAAAAAAGGTCTCCGAGGTGCACATTCCCGACCCCCAAGGTATACACGTACCAAATTTGGTAGCTGTATGTCAAATGGTCTGGCCTACACAGCGCCAACACACATACACACACACACACATCGTGCTTTATTATAAGTAAAGATAAAGATATATTATTATTGAATTTTTGTAAATAAAAAGATAGTTTCGTTAGATAAGTCTAAAAATCCTGGAAAGAAAATTAGTTGATTGTTTTGAATAACTAATTTTTTTCTGTTTCTACAAAATTTTAAATATCAAACTTTTTGTTAAGCGTGTAACGTTTAATATTAATTTCTTCTTAAAGCAAATCGTTGTTGCCTTGTTTAATATTTATCATCAAACGAATTCCTATTAGATCGTCGTATTTTAAATGGAATATTTTGTTCATTCAGTGTATATAATTATTTGATTGAATGGTTAACGTGATACTTTAACTTCCTTTAAAAACGCATTTTCATTCCAGATTTCTTTATGTCTTTTCTTTTTTTCCACTGACTTTCTAGTTTCCATATGCGTAACGACTAATTTTATTTCTATTAAATTTTTAAGACAGATTTATTTTTATTTATTTTTTTGATTTCCTGATATTTTAAATACGTTACTATAAATTAAATATAACTTTGAATTCATCCATGAAAAAATATATGTCCTATTTGGTTCGTTAAGAATTCATTTAACAAAGAAAGATTTTTTTCGACATACCACTTGAATCTGCCAAAGATGCGAACTCATCAAAAACGGCAAGCCTAGGTCTCGACGTCTGTCCGCGCTTCAGACTTCCCTCGATTCTAAAACAGTATTTTTGGAATTAGACCTGTCTTTGTGTCAGCTCGATCATTCAAAAAATTTTCCAGTTAAACAGGTGAAATTTTGTATGCAACTTCTCCAACTTTCATATTTTTATCAAATTTCGAACGAAATCCATTCTCTGAAATTATCCGTCCGATCGTAATTTAACACGATAACTACAAACTGAAGGGGAAAAAAATCATGCATACAAATCGGTGCACAAATTTAATATTTAAAGTTAGAATCGCATCAGAGTTTGAACCCTGTTTATCAAAGAGCGGACTATTTTCAGTCTATTCTTTCTCCATGTGAAGGTGGTCACTCGAAATGACTATGACTTCAGTAAAGGAATCTTCTGGCGATGATCATCTGGCTTCCATTGTAGTTCTAATTCCGTTTCAGTGGGTTATGAAAAAAAGTACGCAAAATACATATTCGATTTTCTGATGCCGGTGTAGTGAGCGTATGCCAGCGATTGATTCCTCCGGATCGCAGGCTAGATTTAGTGACAAAGATCGTCATTCCACGGCTTTCGTTCGCCGTGCAGTTGATGCGCCGGTTCTCTTGACTGAATTCCGAAGCATGCGACGACCCGGAATGGGAGACTGAAGATAAACACTTTTTTTTCCTTTGTCGATTTTGGCGTCTGCAATTTCATACGGAAGGAGGGCATCTCTGTTCCAGAGTGTGTGGAAAAGTTTCGCGATCCATTCCCTCGCAGACTTTGGTGGCCACTTCTGCTCTCCCATAAATTTAGATTCATTTGTGATCTTGTTTCTTTTTTTTCTCACCCATTCTATAAACTCTCCCCTTTTTTTCCCCACCATAATACAATTAATAGTTTTTGATCGATTAGAACAGATTTTTGTTGACTATCGACATGTTGTGCGTTCAGAAATTTATTGCGTAAAAGAGATGACCAAAAAATAAAAGTATTGCGCACATTTCAAAATAAATTTTACTATGTCGAACGAAATTAGAAGAAACTGAAAATTATATTCACTGTATAGTATGAGCGCATCCATCTTTAAACTGGGCTAAACGCTAAAATGTAAGTTTAATTGTTACAAGACTCATTTCTTCTTTTACTGCGTAGAATTGTTTTTAATTTTACTGAATAGTTGATGCTGTTGTGGATTCTTCTTTGTTCTTAATTCTGTATTCAAATACTGCAAGCAAAAATGTGAAGTGACTATAATGATTTTCTTAGAACTGATGCGAGCATTTTATCGAGTAATAAAAGGAAAGATAATTTTTCAAACTCTAATGTCGATTTTTTAAATGAAACTTTTGAGGCAGCTCAGAATTATTTATTTCATGAAAGATGTTTTTGGCGGATGACTGATGCTCCCGACATTTTGTGATTTTGGATGGTTCCAGCCCTGCGTCAGTGAAGGTGTTTTGTGCCACCATATACCCTTCTCGGCAACAAAAACGGCCATTTTCCAACTGAAAGTTCCCTCCCTCGCCATTTTGCAAAGGATGAATCGCGTGCGTTCGTCGAACGGCCCACTTTCTGATGTCCATTGAGGGCTCGAAGAAACTGGGTAGCAGTGAAAGCTTTATTCCGTGCTCCACCCCCATCATTTGCCCTATTTGTCTGGATTCATGAAGAGGAGATCCGCCGACTCGGTAACGATCGTCCATCTCTGTTGGAATGAATTGAACACTCAGAAAAACGAACACGCTCATTTTATTCCATCTACCCGGAGCTTATGAGGGACTTTATGCACGTTCTCGATCCCCAAATAAGATCACATAGAACAATTTTACGAAAAATTGCTGCAATTTTTCTTTTTTGTTCGATTAAAATTCCTTAGCATTTATAAACAAAATTTGTTCATTCTAACTTGTTAAGTTTTATTAAAACTTTGTTATAAATTATTTTTTAAAAAAATATTTTACTATCAATTTTTAAATTGCATTAAAAATTAATTGTGAGCGAATGAGGTGAGGGTTATTCTCAAGTATTTAATGCCAGAGCCAGGGTGGCGTCTTCGAACCGGAAGGTTCCGGGGTCGAGAGCCAATTTCATTGAAGAGAAAAAATGGTTTGATGCACGTTTAATCCTTCGGAACGAAGGGCCCTCCTTCCTGGTGAGTTTGAAGAGGCGTTGCCACCTCAGGTGACGCTTTCGTCTCGTCACCGCTATTCAAAATCTTAAAATAACCCGAGTGTTGCTCTAAGAGAGGGACGTTAATGCATGAATGAACTGAATGAGACCTTTCATGCCAAAACAAAACGAGAGTCCAGAAACACGCTCGATTTCGGCTCGACTCGTAGCCGAAGGTAGGGTGTAAAAGGCGGTCCGCTCCATGAAGTCGGTAGGAATTCCATCCCTCGGCTGAATTTCAGAGTTGTCACCTGAACGGGGAGGTTGGAAGCTCTTGTGAATCGCAAACCAAGAAAACGGTGTAGTAGGAGGGTAGTGAAATTCTGATTAATAAAATAAAATTCTGTTTCTGTTTTTTTTAATTTACAGATATTTTTTTTAAAAAGGTTATAGGACCACTTTTAAAATCAAATTTCTTTTTAAATAGAAATTTAATGCTTTGGGCAGGACGGTCTTGACACCAAATTTTGAGCGAATTTCCCTTTGAACGTAACATCCTGCCGTTTTAATGTAATTTAACTGCAAAATAAAGAGAGCTCGAAAGGATGACAGATTTTACATCGCTGCTGTAGTCTCCTAACAAACTTTGTGCCAAATCTAATTGTGTATTCATCCGGCCATCGGTCTTATACTTTCAGATGCAGAGAAACGATATTGTTTAAAGACTTGAAGATATCCAATTTGGTGTGAGATTTTTTGATAACTACTGTAGTTTTCTGTCAAATTTTGAATCGATTAGGAAAAATGCGCCTAAATCGCAAATCATCTTTGATAAGAGAGAAATTCTTTAGGAGACCATTCCAGCTGGTTTCAATGAGTCGTGGGAAGTTTTTAGAATCTCTCTCTGATTCAAAGCGAATTGCTTTCCATTTCCATCAGTAAAACCATTTTTCTCCAGTAACTTTAAGCACTCTGAATCGAGATGATTGATTCCGTTTAACGTAAAACCTGAATAATCGCCCTCTGATGTAATGCTTTAATGGTTGGTCCTTTCAACACGTGTAACCCATCTAGTGATCCACCCTCTCAAAATCGCACCATGCAACCGAGGCATGCATTTTTGCCGCCTAAATTGGTCTGGTTAGGCGACATTTCATCGGAATTCGAGTCAAAATATTTCCCGGCAGTGGAATCAATCGATGGGCGACCTCCTCGACCGAATCGTGCGAATGTTATGGACAAAATGGATTATTTACGGTTTCAAAGAAAGAGAAAACGTGACAGGAAAGAAATAATTTCTTTAAATAGCAGCCCTATTATTGATTTTTCAGTCTGTTCAGTATTAGTGTGGGATGCATACCTTAAAAGAAATTCACCTCCTTGTTTGATAAGACCGAAAAGGATGAATTTAATTGAGGCGAATAATAATGCATCACATTTTTGAAAAAAAAGTCGCATGAAATTAGAACGGAAATGAAAATTCTACTTCAGAATTAATATCCAATGAAGGTACTTTTAAATTCTTAGTCTTATCGTGAAGTAAAAGAAAAAGTGTTCGATTAAATATTTTGATTTGTGAATTTAAATCTCACGGCATTAAAAATTAATTGCTTCAGATTCTGTATTGCATTTAAACAATTTATCAAAAATAATGAAAACACCATTACGAAATAAATTTATTTTATCTTATTTATTTTTTTTATTCTTTGGCGCTGGAACCTCATTTTGGCCAAGCTGCCAAGATGCGTCGAAATGAAATCGATATCATTCGAAAGTCATGATTTGAATGATAAAATGATGCTAAAACCGATTTTGGAAGATGTGATTATCCGTTTTTATAGGTAAAATAATCGTGATTGCCCATCTGCCAAGGGTTACGTCTATTTTCGCGCTAAATCAACATTTATTTGAAATCGATTAACGTCTATTTTTTCCCACAATGATTCCTTTTGGGGATTCCTGTCCAGAGCATGTGCAGCTTCATTAATCAGTAAAGAATTTAATTTAGTGCAACTGCAAAAGTCTTTGGCGAAGCACTATGTTTCTGTTCGTTATGTTAACACCCTGTTTTAAAACAAAACTAGGGCTGTTTGGAGACGGACCTCGTCATTTTGAATGACGAGGACGACATCTGCACTATCGCTCTCTCTCACGCGCACACACCACACCAACGGGAAGGTGTTTGGGCCCGACGGATTTAACAGACACTTCGGGGAAGCAGTAGGAAACGTTCATATAGGAATTTATATACTCTTGATTTATATAATATTATTATACTATGTATTTGTAAGAACTAATATATATACACACTGAAGTGACAAAAGTAATGGGATGACTGTTAATATCTTGTCGGTCCTCCTTTTGCCCCGCGAAGTGCAACAACTCGACGTGTCATGGAGTCCACAAATCGTTGGAAGTCCTCTGCAAGAATATTGAGCCATGCTGTCTGTATAGACGTCCATAATTGTGAAAGTGTGGATGGTGCAGGAGTTTGGGCACGAACGGACCTTTCGATGATGTCCCATAAATGCCCGATGGAATTCATATCGGGCAATCTAGGTGGCCAGATCATGCGCTGGAATTGTCCGGAATGTTCGTCAAACCAATCGCGAACAGTTCTGGCCCGGTGACATGGCGCATTGTCATCCATAAAAATCCCATCGTTGTGTGGGTACGTGAAGTCCATGAATGGCTGCAAGTGATCTGCAAGCAGCTGAACAGAACCATTTCCAGTCAATGATCGGTTCAGTTGCACCAGAGGACCGAGTTCATGCCATGTAAAAACAGCCCACACCATTATGCAGCCACCACCAGCTTGAACAGTGCCTTGCTGACAGTTTGGGTCCATGGCTTCGTGGGGTCTGCGCCACACTCGAACTCTACCATCAGCTCGTAACAACTGAAATCGTGACTCATCTGACCACGCCACGGTTTTCCACTGGTCTAGGGACCAGTCGATATGCTCACGAGCACTGGAGAGTCGCTGCAGGCGATGTCCTGCTGTCAGTAAAGGCACTCGGGTCGGTCTTCTGCTGTCGTAGCCCAAGGAAGACAAATTTCGCCGCACAGTCCTATCGGACACGTC
>JAOUZG010046964.1:1318482-1340323 GCA_026289955.1 Argiope argentata
TATATATATATATATATATAAAATTTTGGACTAATGCGGCTTAGCAGTTGGTCATTACATCATAATTATTCAAACAAATTAATTAAGATATTAATAAAAAATTGAGTAGTGTAACAGTTGTGAAGGCAATTATTGAATCGTGTTGAGATGAACACATCGTGACAGACGGATCGAGACATCCGTTATGCGGAATTTTTTCAGAGGAAGACTTCCCCCCCCCCCGAAAAAATCACCTTCAGCCCCAAACCAGTGCATACCGATCCTTAGAGGGTCAAAGGAATACACATTGATTTTCAAAATTGTAACGCAATTTTTTTAAAATTTCTTTTAATAATTTAAATTTTTATGTTAATAGTTTGAACTATTGATATATGAATAATTTCCTTAAAAGTTTTCACAATGTCTTAAATTTTTTTAAAAAAATAAAATTGTTCTGATGTGTGATTATGGCGCCCTTTAAATGAAAGAGACCCCAGGTTTAGAGTTTATTTTGCTGTTACGTCTATTAATACAAGAAACTGAAATGTGCCATTGGTCTCTGTTCACCGGTCCATCATAAGCCAAATTATTCTGATACAGGTCTGCAAATATACTTTGGAAGATTAAAACACAGCAAAGTTCTGACACTTTTAGTTTTAACTAAGCATTTGGCAATGAATTATTAAATAAACATCTCTTCTGTAATTACAAGGTCACATTAACTCCAAAATAGGCATAAATCTCAAAAAAAAATAATCAAAATCTTTTTATTTATTAAAATTTAGTACCAAAATTTTAATTTCGTTTTTAAATGCATCATATTAATTCATTGTCTTCATTCAATTTCAAAGTAATAATAAGAGTTTTTTAACAAAAATTATTTTTAAGTTCATGTAATTTCTTATAACTGTAAAAATTTTAATCGGTATTTTATACTCTTTTTTTATTACTCAACTATTATTGAATCAATTGAATTAATTTCTAAAATTTAATTGGTGAAAAACGAGTTTACGAATATAAGAAATGTACTTTCTTTAAAAACATTTCATCATAAAATCCATCTTGATAGATGCATTTTCAAATGGAATGTTAGTGGTGTAGTGGAAAAAAATCTTTATATCTTGTTGCGAATATTGTTTCCCACCTCAAAAGGCAGACAAAATTTCCAATCGACGGCTTTTTTCTCTGTCCACACCTCTGTCTTGAATTGAGAAGTGTTTTGTTTTTCTTCCCGCTTTTCATTTTTACACATAACACCTTCATTATTAAAGAAATTCATTCCCGTTTCTCATTCAGTTTAGTGTATGTCAATTTTTTGCAATCTAATAGCACTAATGAATTTTTATTTTGATGGAAACATTTTTGAAAAAATAATAAAATATGAATGATACATTTTTGATAATAATGTTTAGTGAATAGCATGACTCATTTAATTTACCTTTGCTCCTATTAATCAAAAAAATATTTATATATATTTATGACTCATCTGTCTTTGTCTAAAATGACGCTCTCGTGGAGAAATTGAATAATCAATTTGATAATAGAAATTAGTCTCAGTAGCTGAATGCATAGGAATATTAAAACGGGACATAGAAAATCTTCGTTTTCAAGATTTTATAATTTAATTTTGCTGCAATAAGAGATAAAAAACACTTTTCATTAAATTTACCAAATTTATTTTACAATTTTGCGTTGCTCTTCAATGATCCCGAGACGGTTCCTTCGCTTGCTTCGTGCTGCGATAGTTGCTTATCAGTGCTAGGCATATCTTCACTGTCAAATAATTTTTTTCTCACAATTCTGCTATATTTAAAGTTTAGCACATTTCAATGCTCCAAATCCTTTGACAGGGATACCTCGTGAAGTAAATTATGAGCGAATGAATCCGCCAGTTACAAGACCGACAGTCGACACTGAACTATTGTGAGCACTAAAAGTCCGAATAAAATCATGATGTGTAATGGTCCTCCAAAACTAACACTAACAACAACCTACTGAATTAGACTGACTGAAGCTTAGACAATAATCTTGACGTGGTAATAAATTTCTGTGTGTATATGTGTGCACCTTTAAGGAAAGTAAAATTTTGGTATTTTCTGCGATAACATCCGAAAATATTGCAGTACAAAAAGTATTTTTGTATCATCTTCAAATTTAAAAAAAAAATTCAACGACAAATTTATTAACATTTCAATTAAATTTGTAGTTTTAATAAATTGAAAAAAATAACTTTAAATATATTTTTCAACTACTTATTTCGCACAAAATAAAATTTAACTTGCGTGAGCGCGTTACGCAATCATGAACAAAACTAGCTTTTATCAACAATTTGCCATCACATTGACAAAAGCTCAAATTAAATGTTTATGACGTCTGTTGATACCGAAGAGGGGCTTTCTGAGTTTGTAAAGGGAGCTACAGATTTATGACATTAGGAAGTTTTGAACTTAGAGGATGGGAAAGTACTTCAAATTATGCTGTTCTGTACAGTACCATCTCATGTTTTAGGACTTTTATGGGAACGTAAAAAAGATCTACTCTTTTAGGGCACTAATCGTATGGATGTTGCCTGTGTCCAGAAGGAATGTTTTATATTGCATCCAAAATGTTTTTGATATTATTGGATTCACTTGTCCACTTACTATTAGCCCTAAATTATAACTGCAGGAAACATGGAGAAAAAGTTGAGTTGGGATGACTGGCTACCAGTGCATGCACAGAAATTTAGACAGTGGTTAAAGGAATTAGTTCATCTAAGCGGCAAAAAAATTCCACAATGTGTAATCCCTATAGATTCCAGGGAATATTGTAACATACATACCTTATTTTACATCATTGCATCAAGCTATGCATGCGTGATTTACCTCAGAACGTAAGGTAAAAATGAACGTAAGGTACAACTGCTGCAGGCTAAATCAAAAGTTGCACCATTACGAAAAACTACAATTCCTCGATTAGAATTGCCATCTTGCTGTATCGGTGCCCGTCCAGCCTTTTCATTGAAAGAGGCAATGACCTTATAAGACGTGCCAATGTTCTTTTGGACAGATTCAACGACTGTTCTCCATTGTGTCAACAAAGAAAACTGGACAACCTTTGTCAACAATAGAATAAAAGAGATAAATAAACTGTCTACATCAGAAATGTGGAGACATGTTCCTGGACAATGTAAATCCGTGGATCTTCCTTCGAGGGGTAACACCTTGAAGACACTTTTGGGCTCAATGTGGTGGGAGGAGCCGCGGTGGCTTAGACTTCCTGCAAAAGATTGGCCCAATTCTGGAAGGCAAATGAACGAAGAAGTCTCACAGAGAAAAAGAAGGGAGTTACATCAGTCAATATTTCCACCAGTGAATCAGTTTGGTATTTAAAACGATTTTCAAACTATTCAAGAATAATAAGTAGCATGGATTCTTCGATTTGGCCACAATAGCAGGTATCACAAAAGCAAGAAAGGAGAGTTATCAGTTGATGAAATTCAATCTGCGGAGAAGAAACGTTTAAAACTTGTGCAGCAGGAAAGTTTTGACGACACATAAAACTTTCCTGCTGCACAAGTTTTAAACGTTAATGGATTTTCAATTTATTTTTAAACAAAATAAATTGAAAAGGCTTCAAGTTTTTATTTACAACGAAGGGTTAGTGAGATTGAAGACGAAAATAGTGAGAAGAAAGACGATGAAAATTTCAAATGTCCTATTGTTCTACCATCCAATCATCTCCTTGTAGAACGACTGATCTTTGAAAATCATACAAACTCCTGCTACAATGGCACACAGGTTGTGCTATCAAATCTACGACAACATTTTTGGATTTTACGAGGCAGAAAGACTGTTAAAAGAGTTATAAACCAATGCATTCGTTGCAAAATATTTACTTCGAAGGAAATCAACACTGTACCTGCTCCAATACCTGAGGACATATGCACTAGTTTTTGAAGTGACCGGAGTGGATTTGACAGTTTCACTTTATTTAAATAATGGAAATAAAGCATGGATAGTACTATTTACATGCGAACTTTGCCGTGCAATACACTTAGAACTGATAAAAAGTATCTCAACTGATGGATTCTTATTAGGGTTGAGAAGATTCATAGCAAGACGAGGTCGGCCGAAAAAAAATTCTAGTGACAATGGGACTAATTTCATTGGAACTGATAATTTAGTGGCTTCCTTTGACTGGAAAAAAATTACTCAAGAGACTTCAATTTTAAGAATTCAGTGGAGTTTCAATCCACCCTCAGCTTTTTGGTAACGTCTGGTTCAAATGGTGAAGAAAATCTTATGAAAAATTCTGGGAAGAGCGTCTGTAAATTTTGAAGAGTTAAATACAATTCTTTGTGATGTGGAAGCAGTTATCAATTCAAGACTTGTCAACTATTTATCAGAAAATCCGGACGACTTAACACCTCTCAAACCATCAATATTTATTCAAAATATTCAAACGGTGGGAGTACCAGATCTGGATAACATTGATAAGATTAATAACACCAAGAGGCTCAGGTATCAGCAAAGATTGCGAAACGATATAAGGAAAATATTTAGAGATGAATACTTGAGTCTTCTCATTCATCACCAGATCAACGAAATTGGTTCGAAACAAGCATATCTACAGTCGCTGGGAGATGTAGTGCTAGTTGGTTGTGACCATAAGAAGAGACTTGACTGGCCTATGGGACTAATAGTAGAAGTTTTCCCAGGAAAGGACAATTCTGTTAGAGTTGTAAAAGTAAAAACTTGTATGGGAGAATTGATACGTCCTGTAAAACGGTTATATCCTCTAATAGCTTAATAGTGATAATAATATATGTAGTGAACTATTTAAAAATGTAAAATGCAACTACTCCAAATTTAATAAATGCAATAACCAAAAGGATAAAGCAAATTTAGAGAAGATCAAAGAACAAAATCTTACCAAAATAGTCAAACTAAATGTGGCAGAAATGTTATAAAACCTAATCGATACGATAATTAATATATACTTTGTATTCTAAATTTATATTCATTAACGTAAAAAAAATGTTTTGTTTTTGTTATATCTATATAAAATCAAAAGCCTCCCAAGTCCTTCTAGCTGCCTCATCGTGGCGGGAGGTGTTCCTGGGCGGAGTGAGCGAAGTAAGTCGGGAATGTATTCTCCTGGCAGGCTCACCCAAGGCGTGGAGGTCACTCCCTTTTGCTCAGCTAAAGCTAGCGGGCAGGGGCAACGTCAGACTTCAAACATTGGTGCCCCATGTCCAAGGATCATTGAGGCTGCACCCTTTTCCCATTACTATGAACACACAATTTCCAATATTAGATACTGCATCGCCTGTCGCGCAGGTAAATCAAAGGCGCGTCCGGGGTTTAGGCAGAGGGCCTTGCCCGAAAAATGTGTTACAGTGTGTTACCCGAAAAATGTGTTATCCAATTATTCGCATCAATAGATCCCTTAGGATAATTCAGTGCAATATCAACTGTTTGTCTACCCCTTCTACTAATATCAAGCTGGACCAGCTTCTGGTTCACGCTGATAAATATGGGGCGCAGATCATCACTCTCCAGGGGACTAAGCTCAAGGCTCGTTCCACCCTTAAACTAAAGAACTACAGTATTCTTCGTGCGAATAGAGACAACGGTACAGGGAGAGGGCTTGCCTTTTAAATCAAGGACATAAACTACAAGCAAATCGCTTCCCAATTCAGGAATTCTGATCTGGATCTTCAAGGCATTTCAATCCCTTGGATGAAAAGACACATTAACATCTACCACCCTCCTTATCAGGCAATCCTACAAGATGATTTTCTTGACCTTACAGATAGAAACACAGTTTTTGTTGGTGATCTAAATGCTAAGCATACTCACTGGGGCTGCTCTACTAACAATATTAGAGGTAACAATCTGCTTAATACAGTGGATGACAGCTCTCATTTTTCTAAATGACGGCTCCCCTACGCATACCTCATATAGCTATGATACTTCAGAGGCATTGGATGTCACTTTTGCCAGCCCTAAATTGCACTCCCTTTGCAAATGGACTACTTTAAAGAGTATCGGTAGTGATCACCTACCTGTCTTGATCGAAATTCAATCTGGTAAGAATTCTATAAAAGAGACTGGCAGAAACTTCTGAAATTTTAAAAAAGCCAGATGGGACTATTTTTGCCATCTTACTGAATCTGCCTTTTCTTCCCAATCAGTAAGTAATAATCTGGAGCAGACTTGGCGATCTTTTCGTGGTGTTGTCCTTCACGATGCCCATCATACCATCCCTAGGCGAAAGTTCAAAGGATTCAAACTTTTCTTCCATCATAATGACCCTACCCTTAAAGCTAAACTTGAAAAAAGAAATATTTTGCATCAGACGCTCATCCACTCAAGTTCGCCCAGCATTAGAGTTGAACTCAACAAAATCAATGCCAAAATCAAGCAACTTAATGAGAGAAAATCATGGAGAGATCTGCGTGGTACCCTAGACAAAAGAACATCTAATTCAAAATTATGGCTTATTGCCCAGTCCTTTGACAAAGCTCAACCTCAGACCGAGAGCTGTAATACCGTATGTAACAATAATGGTCTTATCTCCTGCGATAATAAAATAGCAGCCAATATACTGGGTGAGAACTACAGAATGACGAGTGAACTGGCCTTTGTTAATGAAGATAGAGTAATCAAAAGAAGATCCAAGAAACTGATTCATAATTGTCGTTTTTCAGGCAGAAGTGTTCTGCTTTTCAAGACAATTTTTCAAAGCTAGAGTTCGACTCTGCTTGAGTGTAATGGACCTCAAAAAGTCTCCGTGCCCAGACGGTATACATGGCTTGATGATCAGTCACCTTGGTCGTTTTGGTAAACACAGACTTTGGGACAACTTTAACTTATCATGAAAAGTGGGATATCTTCCCAAAGAATGGAAAAAAGTCGAAATCATTTCCATACTAAAGCCTGGAAAGGACGCTGGCTCAGTTGATAGCTTCAGGCCTATTGCTTTGACTTCTTTTGTTTGTAAGCTCATGGAAAGACTTGTCCTGGCAAGACTGAATTCTCATTTACTCTCAAATAGCTTACTTCCAGAGGGGCAGTATGACTATAGAAAGGGTCATAGCACTATAGATCAGATTCTGTATTTCTGTCAGCATGTCAGAGATGCACAGAACTCTTGGCCAACAAGTCAGATGGCAGATGTTCTTTTGGATGTCCAGGTCATTCGATAGAATTTGGAAACAAAAACTGATAAACAAACTATACGACATTTTTGGCATTTCAGGCAAAGCTTTGTCCTGGATTTCAGACTTCCTTCATGAGTAAAGTATAAAAACACTGTATCTCCCTTATTTCGTTTGAAATATGGAGTATCTCAGGGTTCAGTACTTAGTCCTGTGCTATTTTCTTTGTATATTGCTGGTTTGGAAGAGCTTGTTACTCCACATTGCAAGAAATGACTTTTTGCGGACGATATTATTTTATGGCACTCTGACTCAGACACAGGCGAAATCGAGACTAAACTTAATTTTGCTGCCTCGGGCATTTGTAAATTCTCGGAAGAGCATAAACTCATTTTTAATTCTTCCAAGTCTAAAGTTACCTTTTTTTACCACCAACAAGCATCTCTATGGCTATTGGCCAACAATCCTCATGATTGGTGACTTCCTGAACTACACCAAAAACGCAAAATATTTGGGTTATATCCTAGATCTAGAAAAACGGAGTAACAAGCATATTGAAGTTCAGGTGGCTAAGGGAAAAAAGAGGTTGGACATCCTAAAATTCATCTCAGGACGTGACTGGAGTGCTGACGCGAGCACCCTAAGAACTACGTACACCTCCTTGGTTAGACCAATTCTAGAATATGGTTTTACCATCTACTTCTGCGCTTCAGAATCAAACCTAAACAACCTCGAGCGAGTGCAACTGAGTGCTGTTCAAGTTATAACTGTCCTCAATAGTTGCCCCAACGATATTGTGCTCTTTGAAAGTGACCTCTCTCCTTTGTCTGTGAGACGTAAATACTTCTTATCTAGGTACTACAATAAACTCTATAGTTATTATGATCAACATAGAACTTTGGCTTGCCTTCACAATTAGCAGAACAATAGGCGCTTGAAGAGGCACAGTCTTTTTTCACTGGTGAGTGAAATGGGCCTGCTTGCATCTGATGTCGAGCCGCACTCTTTGATACCTCCAGAAATTATTACTCAGCCTGAAGAATCCACTTTCACACTGAGCTTTTGACAAAGTTCTCCAATAAAGCAGAACTACCAGATTTTGCAAGGCAGATGGCACTAGAGACTATTCATAGCATTCCTCATTCTGGTCTCAGTATTTACACTGACGGCATCAGGCAAGACGATGGCACAGCTGGCAGCGGAGTACATGTAGTGATTTCTGAAGGAACATTAGATTTCCGGATTAGAAATCCAAACTTCTGCTCTGTGTTCAGGTCGGAACTTTTAGCAATCCACAAGGGCCTACAGCTAGCCGCACCTGTATTATTTCCGATTTTAATGACATATGGATTTTAACGGATAGTCGGGCCTCTTTACAGTACCTATCATACTGGAAACAAGTGGGAGACTTAACAAACATTAACATTCAAAATACCGTCCATCGACTTACTGCAAAGCACAACCTCCACTTTCTGTGGGTCCCTTTCCACATTGGACATGAAGGCAACGAGAGAGTTGACGCCCTTGCTATGGTGGCTACCACTGATGAAGTTGGTAGTGTCCACACTCTCACGTATCACTCTCAGAGATCTCCTCAATTGCAAAAATAGAGACAAATAAGCTTTGGCGTGTTCCTCCTGGTACTTTAGAGATTGTCCTGGAGATGCCTTTCTGACCAGGGCCGATAGGAAACAAAATACTGCCCTATCTCGATTTTTCAGTGGACATTTAAAAGGCCTCATTTTTCGCCTGGGACAAAAGTATTTCCCGGACTGCAATTGGTTTAAGAGCGCTCCAGCTTCTCCCTCTCACAACTTAAATTGTCTACGTTTTACAAAACATGACATTCTCAAAGTCCCAGCTCTATTTATGGGCTTTTGAGAAATATTGGGTTATATGGAGATGGTCTAGCACTGCTGGGCCATCTGGGATTAGTAATAACAACAAAATCAAAAAGGTGAAGTATCGCAACTTTGACAATTGTTCATATCATAAGAGATGTAATTTCAAAAAAAATACCTATTTAATATGAAATAATTTAAGTTCTAAAATGTTTATAACATTAAATTAAACAACTCAACTAGTATTGAAATGATTTTTGTAACGGAAAAGAAGAGTTATGTTTTATGTGAATGGCAACCGTGTGAATAAACAAATGAAATGGATGTCAAGTCGCGTGTGGTTGTGAATTAATTTAACTAATCTATTTAATATAGTTTGGATAAACAAACTATTTGGAGTTCTAAATATTTTGTAAAGTAGAAAAAAAGTACTAAAACGAACATGTATTACTATTGCAAGTTTATTTTTGCTGTGAATTATTTCAAATTTCTTTCTTACTTTTTTTTTAATTTTCTTTTCTATGCGTGATTATAAACCTGTGCACCGGAGACAATTTCTTATTAATTTTTAATCTGTTGGAAGAGTGCTCAGTACTCTCTCTAATGACTGAAATAATTAATTTCGAAAAATATTAATTTATTTCAAATACTCTTAAATCTGTCTCCTATTTGCGCAATCGAAGTACCAATTATACTGTCAAAAATTAATGTTTAAATTTCTCTACCGGTTTTTCTAATTTTATCTTGCTATTTTAGAATATAACTTTTTTCTTTTTTCTGAAAAATATTCAAATTACCCAGTATCACTTTTGCTTCATTTAAAAATGTGGTAAATTTCTGATTTCAGTTTAAATTTTATTGACTAAAATTAAATATGTCAAGATCATTTGCTTTTATTGAAATAATATATTGATATCAATAAATGTGGAAAATATTGCAAAGCAGAAATGACTCTTCTAATATAAAATCCACCAGACTTTCAGCTTCAAGAGCGGTATTTACATCAATGAATTCTTTTAGGGCATTACAAATTTCTCAAACTGTGTGTTCATAGTTTTTACCAAATCTGTTTCGGTTTGCCAACGAGTGTCGCATAATAGTTTAAGAGTCATATTTTTGTTGATAAGGGAATAAATCGTAGTCGTTTGCCCTCTGTAATTCATAATATTTAAATCGCGCTTGCTTAATCTTTCCAAAAGAATTTTTTAGTCCTTCTGTCACATCAGTTATTTCTAAAAACCTTGTAAATTATTCATTTGTGGTTAAGACTCTGTAAATGGCTCATTTATAGTTAGTCTTTTTCTTCAAAATTGGTATACATAATAATAACTGGAATTTGTTCCTTATAGAAAATATTAGAAGTAAATTTAAATTCTTCAGTACGTGAATGTTTTTATACTTTCTTTAATTTTATAAAAGATTTCATTTCCTAACACAAAAATTATTAAATAAAACAATTTTTTTAAATTTCTTATTTAGTCTATTTGATCTATTGACATGGGATCGTATTTACTTAATAATTTGATAAAACAAAAAACTAACGTTATAAGGGGTTCTACTATTTCATGGATTCCTCGAAGTGGAAGATTATTACATGCTCCAATTAGAATCATTCACATTCTTTTAAATATTTAGGTCGTCCCCTTTATTTATTTATCGTAACTTGATTTATTTTACCAACAGACGAACATAAATTGAGTCGTTTTAATAATTTTTTCCTAACGATAAACGAATTAAAGCGGTCAATAGAACACTCATGGTCTTTAATTACATTTGACAGCTTTCTCCAATTATTATAATCCCTGATAAATCGTGGAGATAGTTCATTTCCACATCTTTTCGAAAATAGTAAGTATACTATGAAACCAAAATGCCGAGTCTTGCGTTTTTGATAATAATACGTAGTGGAGATGATTTATTTTCAGATATCTTCGCAGAACATTCTTTGTGTTACACAGATCTGATTTTAACACAATATCCTAACTTTATTCCTTATAATAATACTTGCCATAAAAATGGATCACTTATATTCACCTGATGACTTATGTTATCATCATTTTCATCGTTATTTTTCCGATTCTATCATATTCGTATAATATATAGTTATTTCGTATAAATACACAGTTCTTCCACGAAGTTCAGTTTCTGCATTTCCTTTACGAGATGCGTAGTTTGTGCGGTTCTTTTTTCTCCAGTTGAATTGTAACTTCTGACGTCGAAGCAATTTTAACTCCAGAAAAATTGAGTAGACAAGAAAACATATTTTCTTGTGATTTTTTAAAGTTTAACGTTTCTTCTAGTAATTTTCTTTTTTGACACCCAGAAGAATGTGTTCTTGTGAAACACATGTTAAGATCTAACAATATTAAATATTTTACAGTATAAATTTTCAAACCCTGTATGCAATTCTACTTAATACGTGTGGTAAATGACGGTAAATTATTACCTTAGGTTTGTAATATGTTTTATACATGCATCAAACTATAATATACCTGTATATTTCCAAACCCTTCAATTTTTAAGTTTAAATTTCATCTTCTCATCTTCCCATTCTGCAATTATTATCCAGAATATTATTTCAATTCTTAATCATTTGGGGGCCCCTCAATCCCGGGGCCTTGGTGCATAATATCTGCCGCACCCCTCAGAAGTCAGGACCTGTACACAGCGAATTAACACTATTTAATCCGGTAATTACGGGTAACGGCAAAGCTATAGAACACACGTCAAAAAGAAAAGATGCTCTCTCAAGCTAAGCCAACAAATGTAGCTCGTTCTCCGAACTGATGTTCATTCTCCTAAATTAGATACGAAATTGAGATTAAAAGAACACCCGCTCGTTTCCGAAGCTGTCTCCTGTAAATTAACGGCTTTAATAGCTAAATAGGGTCGATAGTTGGACGTGGTTTGTTGACGTCCTGGAGACGAAAGGAAGAGCTTTTCTCGTATCTGCTTGGGTTGGCACTGGGAGTAGCAGAGAGAGGGAGTTGTCTGGTCCAATGGGGAGGATATTTTGTTGTGGAGTGGGTGAGGGTTCAGAGTTTACTTGATCTGGTGGTGGATAAACTAATATTTTTGATAGGCGAATAAGGATCTTACATTTAGATAGTGGACGGGTGAATTAGATTTAGTCGAGTAAGGCGTTCAGGAAGATGAGTTCCCTTTCTTTTTTTAATTTGATTTATTTAATTTTCTACAATCTACAATCTGAATTAATCATTCTGAATTCTACAATCAGTTCCTTGATTTCTTGAAATGCTTTAATTATTTCATGCATTTCTGCAAGGTTTTGCAAGGGATTATGCACTGGTGAAGATGGGTTATTTTCTCTGATGCTGGTATCGAGGTCTCTGTTGTGTTGCAGTTAGGTTTTGGTCTTTGTCAGGAACGTTTATGAGTATTCTGCTTCAGAGGGTCTCGGCCTAAGTTCTTCTGGGTCTTGTAGTTGGGACTGTAGATGGATAGGCAGGACACCCTTTCCAAGAAGCCAGGTCTCCTAGTCCTTTGCAATGTATGCATA
This sequence comes from Argiope argentata, assembly GCA_026289955.1. Lineage (NCBI taxonomy): Eukaryota > Metazoa > Arthropoda > Arachnida > Araneae > Araneidae > Argiope > Argiope argentata. The sequence goes on from JAOUZG010046964.1 coordinate 1,330,967, forward strand.
TTGGTTCCGTGATCCTCTTTTTTATCCTGCACTCGACCGTAATATGCTTACCTTTGCATTTGATGCAGCGCGGATTGCATTTACAATTCCTTGCACTTTGATGGAATTTTGAGCATCTATAGCACATGGTGCCTTTGGTTGGTCTCCTGTAGGTATCAACTTTAACTCTCATGTAGGATAGATGACTTAAATTTCAGATTTTATTGTAGTTCGTCAGATTTCTTTATTTCGACTAGGAATTTGAGGTGGAAGGTCTGGGTTAGGAATTTTTTTAGAAGGGATTATTGAGTGATTCATCCTGCATTGAAATTCGATGCTTCTATTTCTCTTTTTAGATCGTCTTTCTTGTGATTTCCTGAGAGTCCCTTTATGACAATTTTAATGGACCTGTTAGTGGGATGTTCAGAAATTATGTATTCTTTTTTCTTATTGTTTAAGATATCTAAAATTCCTAATCTGTCTGCATCCGAGCCTGGTGGGATTTTAATGAATCCATTTGAGAGCATGTTGTCCGTGTACGGGTACTTTCTACAAATTTCCTGTAGTGTTAGGTTGCTGCCTTCAGTTAATTTCAAATAGAAAGAGGCAGTTTCTTTTCTTAGTTCAAGGTCTACAACTGATTACAACTACACATTTTAGAGAGTAGTAAAAACCTTATTATATCGCCAGAACGCCTACATCCTCGAATTAGTCTAATATGGCTATCTTCTGTTGCAAATCCCCTTAGAATGGTCTTTTCTCACTGACGTGCAATTCTATTACAAATAATTTTATACAATGAAGCTATTTACAAATATTTCCATCAAAGTTTACATCGTTTTTACACAAAATTTATAACAATATTGAAGTGATACCTCATAATTTGATCAGATTTGGTCTGAGAAGATAGATTTTTTTAAATTTAAAACTTAAAATGTCAAGAATATTTTAATGAATAAGTTTTTTAGAACAAATATATGACATATGTATAAAATTCATAATTTTTTCAGAAGTACTTTATTGACTAAAAAATAAATTAAATCTTTTTGAAAGTAAAACAGAGAACTGAATTTTATGATGAACTAGAGAAATTATGTATCGATTAGTTCTTTGAGATGTTGTAGAAGTTATAAAAATTATTCTGCTGTTCACGTAAGATCTGAATGCTGAAGGATTTTGCTTTCTCTAATCATATATTTAAAAAGCATGTTTTATTTCAGAAGAAATTTTTCCTATTCATTGGCGTTTAATCAGTTCTATTTACATTTAAAGACCAAATTTTATGGAAAAAATGATAGAAATACATAGAACAAATGAGATCCCATGAAGAAGTAATCCCGGCAAACCAACTGGTCACCAAGCGTGGCTAGTTTCTAATAAATATTAATTTAACAGCCATCGCTCTTAGATGTATTTTATTTATTCCATTATGTGTGATTTAAATTTAACTAAAGAACGTCCGAAAGATTGTTGTGGAAATAATGGCGCCAGAAAAAGGAACAATTTTTACAATCACAATCTGCCTCTTGGCGACAAGGTACGGAGAACCAAAACGATGTCAAGGAAAAAAGCATACACTTTAGTAGAAAGGAATCGAACAAAATTCGTAACAGGATTCACGATCACCAACAATAAAAACTGCGAGAAAATAAAATAGCAAAAGCGAAAATTCTCAAAAACAAATTTCCGAACTAAATCTTCATGGTCAGTGAGAGTTGCCTCGTAGTTGCCCTCTTAAACTGAAATAATGGTAATAACTTAACGAAACGGAATAGACTTAACCGTCGCCAGATAGAGATCTGGTGACGGTTTGAATCCAGTGTAGCTGTGAAAACATTGAAAGTATAATGATTTGTTTACATTTTACTGTTGCCATTCAGCAGTAGGTAATAAGAAATATTTCTATGCCATGTAATAATATAAGATTTAAAAAGCAAGATTTATTAAAGGCAATCTAGAAAAGAAAAAAAAAGATTGAAGGAAGCTTATTTTAAAACAAAAAAATTTTTCTCCTAAATTCCTCCTCCTATTTTTTTTCTTCCTAAAAGGATAATGGATGGCCTTAGATGTTCTGCTGTAGTTTTTAAATTGCTTAGTGAACTTATGACGAGATATATCAATTAGAAAGTTGAGACTTGTAAGGAAAACAACAAATATTATTTTTGTATGCACGTGTCAAGAGGTTTTCAGTAAACCGGCTGAATGTTGTTCACGTGCCTCTGAATATTACTAAATAAATTTTATTTATGTAATAAAGTAGCAAATGCTACAATTAAATTTTTTAAAGCACGTGAGTGGTTTAAAAAACAACTTCACAGTTGCTATAGTGATTTTATAGAACTAGCGAGAAAAAAAATAAAGATATCCGGAGATACTGAAGTCTTTTTTTAAAAATCACGCAACCTATAGAAATAATAATTAGTTAAAACCGAGTGCAAATAATTCGCGCTCACTAATAACTGGTGACTCTGGATTATTTTCTACCTGCTGAATAAGTGCTCTGCTGATAAAATGCCCGAGACGGAAACTTTGGAAGCAAGCGGCGTTAGCATTAAAATACCGCCATTTTGGTTCGATAAGCCTGAAATATGGTTTTATCAGGTGGAGGCTCAGTTCAAAATTTGCAGAATTACCTCGGAGGAAACTATGTTTAACCACCTCGTCGCCCAATTGGAGCCAAAAGTTTTAGATGATATTTGGGACATAGTAAAAGATCCATCTCAAAACAAATATTCAGCTGCAAAGGAACGCCTATTGCAGATATTCGTCGAGAGTGAGAATAAAAAAATTAAACGTCTTCTCACAGGACTTGATTTTGTTGACATGTTGCCAAGTCAACTTCTTAGAAAAATGCGTGCTCTTGCTGATACGGACGTTTCGGAAAAAGCATTGCGAACCCTGTGGCTGGATAAGATGCCTGATTCAGTCAAGGGTATCGTCATCGTCAGTGAAAAAAATCTTGATAAATTAGCAGCTATGGCCGACAAGATCGTAGAAATGTCGCAAAGAACAACAGATGTTGAAGTGGCGCAGAAAGAGTCGTTAAGAATGGACCAACTTCTAGCTAAAATTGCCACACTTGAAGGCCAAATTACCTCCCTGAAGTTACAACAGGAGCCCCGGTGCCGTAGTCCTCATCACCAACAGAAGAGTAGAAGTCGCAGCATATCAAGGCGCCGCTACAATCCACAAGGGAAATTCTGTTATTACCACTTCAAATTCGGGAAGAAGTGCCTACCTGGCAAATGTGTGCAGCCGTGCAATTGGGACGAGTCGGGAAATCAGTCCCAGCAGTAGACGCCGCGGGGAGATCTGCTGCCGAAGTTGTGAGCCGCAAATTCCGGTTATTTATTAGGAATAAAGGAACTAGTCGCCAATTTCTTGTGGATAGTGGAGCCGACGTTTCAATTATTCCTTGGATTAAAACAAAAGGTGAGTGCCAAGCCTCTAAATATAAATTGTGTGCTGCAAATGGCACAGAAATTCCAACATTTGGTGTCAAAATTCTAACACTGGATCTAGGCCTAAGACGCCCATTTCAGTGGCCATTTCTTATTGCCAAAGTTCACCGAGGAATCATTGGTGCTGATTTTATTAAAAAGTTTCAAATATTGATAGATTTACACAACAGAAAATTAATAGATGATGTAACAAACCTTTCAACAAAAGGGGAAGTTGCTACCATTCAAGGAAATTATGATCTCAGCACTGTCAACAGAACCTCAAAATATTGAGACCTGCTTAACTTATATCCTGATCTAACTAAACAGAATTGTCAAGCATGGAGTAGAGCACCACATCCTAACAACTGGCCTACCGGTTTATTCAAAGGCAACTAGCACCCGATAAATTGAAGCTGGCAAAGCAGGAGTTTCGACAACGACATCATCAGACCCCCCAAATATCAATGGGCAAGTCCACTACACCTAGTAAACAAGAAGGATGGCACCTTAAGACCATGTGGTGACTATCGACGACTAAATGCACAGACAGTGCCAGATCGGTACCCAATTCCTAGAATGAGGACTTCCACTACATTTTGAAAGACAAAATATTTTTTTTCAAAGTAGTAAAGTTTTAGTGAAAGCATACTATCAGATACCGATTGCTGAGAAAGACAAGGAAAAAACTGCTATAACAACACCATTTGGCCTGTACGAATTCAATGTCATGAGTTTCGGACTGAGAAATGCCCCTTCAACCTTACAACGCTTCATTACAGAGGTACTATTTGGACTGGATTTTGTATTTCCCTATCTTGATGATGTTCTTGTTGCCTCGTCCTCAGAAGAAGAACACAAAGAACATCTAAAAATGGTGTTTGAAAGATTCCAGCAATATGGACTTAGAATTAATATTTCCAAATCAGTGATGGGAGCTGGCCAATTAGAATATTTGGGATATCTTATGACTGCAGAATGTTCTCGTCCATTGCCAGATAAAGTTGAAGCCCCCACCAACTACAAACTTCCAGAAACTATTCATGACCTTCGCACATTTCTTGGAATGATAAATTTCTATAGAAGGTACTTAAAGGATGCAGCAAAGATTCAAGCACCTTTACATGAATTGCTTAAAGGAGCGAAAAAGAAGGACCGTAGAAAAGTGCCTTGGACTGATGACACCATAAGGAGTTTCGAAAAATGTAAAACTGACCTTGCCGAAGCTGCTCTTCTAACGTTTCCAAGATCTGGACTACCTTTATCACTCTACACTGATGCATCAGATTTTGCAGTAGGCTCAGTACCCCAACATTATGAAAATGAGAGCTGAAAGTCAATAGCCTTCTACTCAAAAAAGCTGAATGAAGCTCAAAGAAAATATAGTACCTACGACAGAGAACTGTTGGGAATATATCTTTCTATAAAACACTTCAAACATCTGTTAGAAGGTAACAACTTTACTATCTACACTGATCATAAGCCTCTCACATTTGCATTTCAACAGAAAAATGAGAAAGCATCCCCAAGACAGCTACGACAACTTCAATATATTTCTGAATTTTCAACTAATATTCGACACATACAAGGTAAAGATAGTGTAGTTGCTGATGCTTTATCATGAATTGAATCTATTTCCATCATTGATTATGATGCTGTGGCAGAAAAGCAAATTCATGATAAAGAGCTTCAACAGTTAATGCAGGAAAGTCCTTCTTTACAATTCAAACCGTCAACATTACCATCTGGTGTGATCCATCTACATCAAATATTAGACCTTACATCCCAGAGGAACTTCGCATGCAGATGTTTCAACAAATACATGGTTTCTCTCATCCTGGAGTTAAAACCACCATCAAACAGATGACAGAAAAATTCATTTGGCCATGCATGAAGAAGCAAATAGGAGAGTGGGCAAAGACATGCATCAGATGCCAAAAATGTAAAGTGAATAGACACACTAAGTCTAAATTTGGAGAATACCAAGCTCCAGATTCAAGATTTAGTGTAGTTAATTGGCCCATTACCACCTTCAGAAGGCATGGAATACTGCCTGACTTGTATTGATCGGTATTCCTCGTGGATAGAAGCTATTCCTTTACCTTACATAACAGCTGAAATCGTTAGTAAAGCCTTTTACAATAACTGGATTAGTAGGTTTGGTGTCCCAGCTCAAATTGTTACAGATCAAGGAAGACAATTTGAGTCTCATTTATTCAGATGTCTTGCTGCTATATGTGGTGCTAAAGTATCACATACTACCTCTTATCATCCCCAATGTAATGGGAAAATAGAAAGACAGCACAGGACTTTGAAAGGTGCTATAAAAGCACATAACAACATTAGATGGACAGAATCTTTACCTACAGTTCTTCTAGGCTTGAGAGCTGCCATCAGACCAGATACAAACCACTCAATTGCCCAAATGGTGTATGGCTCTAACATCAAGTTGCCAGGAGAGTTCTTTTACCCACCTACCATCAAAATGGATCAAGAAGCTTTTGTTTCCCAGTTGCAGAAGTTTATGGGGCAATTGAAATCTGTACCATCAGGTAGTGTCAAGCACCAAAAAATATTTGTACGTAAAGATCTTAGATCTTGTTCTCATGTTTTTGTGAGAATAGACAGAGTAAAAAAGGCCCTAGAACCACCTTATCGAGGACCATATAAAGTAATTGAACGGTCTGATTTCACTTTGTCTATAAAAGTTTTTCACTTTGTCTATAAAAGAAAAAAATATAAATGTCTCAATTGACCGCCTAAAACCTGCCTATTTGTTGGTCATGGACAAAGATGACAAGCCGATACAATCTAAACAAACAGATGGAAATTCAGATCACAGAGATTCCCACCTTCCATCTGATAATCAAACTACTTCCAGATGTGGTCAAACAATAAAAAAACCAGTAAGGTTTAGAGATTAAGATTTTGTATGTATATTCCATTTTGCTCAATTTTATTCTGTATTAAAAGTTATCAAGTGTTTAATTATATTGTGAAGATGTACATACATAAATAATTTTATCACATTTTTTTGTTATTTTTAAACTTTGTCAGTGTAGTATAATTTAGCAAAGTATAGTTCCCGCTCTTATTCATTCTATTGAATATAGGCTAGACATTCTGAGTATTGCATTATATTGTATGGACAAGAAAGTCAAACATTACTCTTAAAGTTTAGGTATTGAGAAGTATATAAATCTATACATATTTATGTATTGACTCTGATTTTCTTCTACCTTACTATTGTACTTGTTTATTTCATTTGCTTTATTTCTTTTATATATACTTGTATACATATTTTTGTCATTATAATACATGAATTTGCATTTTTATAGTTTAAATGTTATATGTATGGATTGTGATGTATTATATTATATAGTATTTTGAGTTGTATATAGATATATTTTTTGTTCAGCATCATCAGAATTAATTGGTATATTTTGAAATGTCTGTGTATTAAGAATACTTGATATGAGAATAGGATTCATTAATGTCATTTTATGTGAATTTTCTTTTCAATAAGTAAGGAAATTTTTATTTAATCATTTACTAAAATTGTTATGCCTTGCTTATGGCATCATTATTAAGCCAGTACTACAGTAGAATATTATGGTTAATATACAATATGCAAGTTTCAAATCGAATTTTGTGTATATTTATGTCAAACTTCTCCTACCATAGTTATCTGATTTTCGTAACTCAGTTACTGGTGAGGGAGTACTGTAAGGACAACAACAAATATTATTTTTGTATGCACGTGTCAAGAGGTTTTCAGTAAACCGGCTGAATGTTGTTCACGTGCCTCTGAATATTACTAAATAAATTTTATTTATGTAATAAAGTAGCTAATGCTACAATTAAATTTTTTAAAGCACGTGAGGGGTTTAAAAAACAACTTCATAGTTGCTATAGTGTTTTTATAGAAATGCTGAAGTCTTTTTTTTTCTTCAAAAAATCACGCAACCTATGGAAATAATAATTAGTTAAAACCGAGTGCAAATAATTCACGCTCACTAATAGACTCTTTGAAATTCTAAGTATAATGCGTTTCAAACAAATTAATTTCACCGTCAAATTTTGAAGTTTGTAGTGAGTCTGCAATAAGCAGTTGGAAATTTGTTTCTCCTTTCACGTGACAGTATCAAATGTCTGATGGTCCGCTATACGCAAATGAAAAGTTAATAGTTTAATGAAAATTTATAAATGCACGGTATAGTGGCATTTCTTAAATGGCTATTTGGCATTAAATTTTCATTTGCGTATAGCTGACCATCAGACATTTGATATATATATATATATATATACTAGCATTCCCGCACCCGGCATTGCTCGGGTAATGGAATTAGCGGAGGATAACAGTGCTCCGTGCACTTAGTTACGAAGATCCCCTATAATAATTACTTATTGCCTATAATTTAATCTAATTTTGGGAGGGTCCCTGGGCCCTCGGACTCCTTATATATATACCCTTGTCCTTAACCGGTCCTTAAAGATCCTTTTAAAGTATTGATTTTCTTTATAAACGCAAGCCATCCACATTTTATTGTTATACCTATGTTTAAGCAAGAACTTCTTTGTATACAACATTTTCGGGGGGGGGGGGGTTTCTGGTGCTAAAATTATTAAGCTGCTTGATGAACTGACTCTGGAGAAAGCTACTTAAAATTGGACGGGTGAAAAACAGTCTCCTCTTAAATCGATCCCTGCTACTTTTAATTTCTGTCCTTGTGACTTATTAACGGTTATCGCAAAGCAAACTTTTACAGGAAACTGCACTCTTCTAAATTCAAAAGGATAGTCCGACGGAATTAGTGGAGTGGGGGGTATTAAAACCAACACTCCTCGAGCACATCCAGTAATTATCGTAGCTTCGATTACATACTTATTAAGTCTAGTCATTCGTAGTCTGGTGGCATTGCATAACTTTGGAGGACAAAGGTTTCGTAGTAGCATTGCTGGTGTCCCAACTTTCTGGTGAAGTATGTGAGGTGGAAAACCTGGAATGAATTCATACGACGCGTAATTTTTGGTGGATTGTTTTCAAAATTGATCAGGGTGTGCCAAAACAATGCCAAATTATACAAAAAAAAAATTAAGTCTCGTTTTATTTATCAATGGATTAGATTTGTAATGTTGAAGATGAAAACCCAATAAACGACAAAAAAAAAATTGATGCTCAATTTTCTATCAGATTTTTACAATCTTTCACACGATTTTGAAGAATTTATCGAATTTTATGTAAAAAAAATTGATTAAGTTATCTTGAAAAGTTTCGGCGTAATTAAATATTAAAGCGAAATTTCGCCTCTTCGTTAAAAAATTCGCCAAAAATTCAGTTTTAAAAATTCGATTTTTTTTAATTGTATTGCAGAATACTACATTGTATTGTCTTTCAGGAAACATATTTTCTGTATTTTTCCAGCTAAGCGTCTATTTTACAGAAGCCGTTCAAGAAATAGACCCGTCAAAATTGACCTTTTTTTAAAAAATCGATATTTAATTTTTGCGTCGATGTTTCGTAATAAAAATTATACCTCCGTGTTCTACGATAGAAAGTCCACCCGATTCCACTGCGATATTGAGTATAAGTTGAACGGACGCGTAACGATGGCAATTTTTTTAAAAAAAACGCGGTTTTACGGGACGAAACGGGACGCATAAGCGATCACTTCTCCGGAAGGCCGTGTTTCACTCGGAAAGTAGCATTACAGGTTTAAATTTAACAGAAATTAAAGGGTTTTAATTAATTTCTCCCGAACTAATTGATATTTCGAAAAATAACCTATCCTATCTTTTAAGTTGGATCAAACTACAACTGGTGTGTAAATCTTATTAAAATCGGTTCAGTAAGTTAGGAGTCCATCGCGGACAAACAACGTGACACGTAATTTATATATATATATATATATATATATATATATATATATATATATAT
>JAOUZG010046964.1:1351547-1361842 GCA_026289955.1 Argiope argentata
ATATATGGAGACTGCAGCTTTCATCAAGCTGTGTTGGAGTTTATCTATCAATCTGACTTTTTGATGTTGTTGGGCAAAGAAATAAATGGGAAGTGGTGAGGAATCGTGATTATTTTGTATCTTAAATCTAACTCGTCTTTAAAAATTTTAAATAAAAAGCACATATATTTACACAGATAATATAAATAAATAAATACTCATGTTTTAATTTCATAACAACCACCAAAACTTACGACTGTAGTATATATTGCAATTAATGCTGCTACTGCATATCCTCCAAAATTGAAAATATAAATTAATGCACAAATAAAATAAATACTGTATATTGATTTAATCCTGTTTTTATTTATTGTTAGTATGACTAGTACAAAAGATTCATTTTTTTAATGGATAAAATTCTACTGAAAGTCCTAGACACTACTTGTGTCGCCCACCAGTACTTTCAATTAGAATATTGAATTTTGATGGATTAACAAATATCTTTGTTAGCATCGAAATTAAAATAAACTATGTAAAATTAATTGTATAATAAAGTTTGTTTTCAAGAAAAGAATAAAAAAGAAAGAAAGAAGAATGAAATTTAGTAAAAATATAAATAAAGGCAAAATTATTTACTTACTTCTAAATAAAGTATTACTAAACATTTAAAAAATAAAATATATTTGTAATTAGGTATAAAGATTATCTTAATTTTCTTAAAACTAAAACAATTTCAAGCGTTTTTAGATATAAGTTGCTACTATATGGATAAAGAGATTTTTTTTTTGTCTCCTTATTTTCAAAATATAGTTGTTAGTCATTAAATTGATAGCCTATCAAAACATCTTGTTGGATGTCATTTCATTTCATAAACATAAATTGCAAAATCATTGACATTGATTCATATGTATTTTTCTTTAATCATATATGTGTGATAAATTTGACGAAATATAAGTTTTTAACTCATTGTAAAACTGTAATGGTAATCACTATTAAATTTAACCTCTGCTACACATGTTGACTCTCATTATTGAAAAAATGTTCAATCTTACTATGGCATATTCACAGTGACAGAAAACCATGTTTGCTTTAATGTTTAATGAGAACTGTATTTATTTAATGTTCTTGTTAATCAGTCATTAATGAGTGGAAAAACCTGCTATAATTTCAGTATTTCTTATTTTTGCTTGTATTCTTTGTTTTTAACCTTTCTTTCTGATTTAAAATGCATTTTTTATTTGATTCCTAGCTGTTAGAGTTCATAATGGTAATTTTCAGGAATGTAAGTATGTGAACTATTTTCTGAACTAGCATTATTATTAGCATGCCATAAGTAATAATCTTTTTTCAGATCAGTTCTCTTTCTACGCTTTTTAAAATAAACTTTCTGGTCATTGTTTTTTTCTTTGCACTAATTTCTTTCGAATGTTTAGAAGTAGTAAGTGCGAGCAGTACAGAGGTGATGTGTTGCGTGTAGTTTGCAAATCCATCTTAATAAGGTGATTTAGAACAAATAATATATTTAAGAATTAAGTAAATTCCTATTTAGATAAAAAAAATAAAAAAATATTGGTTTTATCTAGAATTGAATTCACATTTCTCACCTTCACATGAAAAAACACTGAAATCCTGAATTTTAGCGATTGAGGTACTGCCTGTTAATTTCTCTATTATTCTTGCTCATTTTCTGCTAAAATTTTATTTACTTAAAACTTAATTAAATTCAATTAACGATTATTTCATTAATTATTGAAAATTTGGACTGATATATATAGGGAGAGTGTGAACTAATAATAAGAATTGAAAAAAAAAATGAACCGAATTTTTATGGTTGGTTCAAAATGGATTGTTTTTTATGTAAAATATTATAAACTTCCTTAATATTATTTTTAATGAATTAATATTCTAAAAGGCTGCATTAACATCAAGTGCCAACTACTATAAGTTTAAAGGAATGTATTTGAACTTGAGTAGATGAATAAAAAGTATTTTATTAACGATTGAAAATTTGAACAAGATATAAATATAGGGTATGTAAACTAATAGTAAGAATTGAAATTGAAAAAATATATATATACTCATTTTATGTACAACACAATCACTCATATATACAACTATTTACATGAAGACATATTTACCTTCTCAGTTGATGCCCATCAAAAATGGAATTAAGCAATAAGAAAGGAAACTGTTTGTATAAGATTCGAAACATGAGTTCAGTTATCTCTGTTATTTAAATCTGATTTTGTCCAGTGCGAAGAGTTGCCACTACAACTATTCCCCCCTCCCCCCAAAAAATAAATTGATGTGGCAGAAATGTATCTCACTGATAACTTACCGGTAAACGAATTTCAGTCGTAGTCTTATCAGGCTGCTTGAGGGAGCAGTTGGTATTAGTTCAAACATGATCTTTTTTTTTTTTTTTTGAGAGAGAGAGAGAGAGGAAAGGGGTATCTGTTTGACTTTTCAAAATTTTGAAATGTCAGTTTCAGAAACATTGTCGGCGAAACATGGTTTTAGTCTGTTCGTGGAAATATTCGTGTTTATGTCTTTTACAGGAAGTATGAAAACTTTATCAGTTCACTTAATAACTTTATGTAGTCCATGGCATGATAGTTTTAATCTCTGACAGACGCTGTCAGTGCGGATAAACACATGAGAACAATTCTGAAGCTCTTTGAAGAAAAGAGGTTTTTGTTTGTAGTAGTATGGAGACGGAATAGGTTTAACATCCTCTAATGTGCTCTTAAGCATTTTCACAAATTCTGATTGCAGTTGAAACTTGATATTCTCAAAGAACTCGTATGATTAATGAATACCTTCACCATAAAGAAGCTCTGCTAGTGTAGATTGGAAATCAGATCTTCTAGTTGTTCGTAATCTGAGCGGTAAATATTAGCGGAAGCGATCTTGGCGTTGTTGTTGTCGTTTGTTTCACATTTCGTTGGCTTCATGTGTGCGCTTCCAGCGTTTTACACATCCATTTGCTACTGGATGATATGATGTAGATCTGTTTCGTTGAAACCTTATTAATTTTGAACAGTTGTAATTCAAAATGTCTGCCTTGATCGGTGGTGATGGTTAATGGAATTCCAAAACTCGAAATCCAGTATCTTAGTAAGTTTCCTGCTGTTGTTTCTGCTGGAATATCCTACATTGGAATTGCTTCCGGCCAAGACTGTATCGGTCTACGATAATCAAGCAATATCGAAATCTGACAGATGCTAGATGGGATCAATGATATCTAAATTGATTTCTGCAAAATGTTTACAGACATTATGATACCGCTGGGAAGAACTCTGCAGATGATTGGTAACTTTGGACCAGGGACGGCGACAGCCGGGGGAAAGGGTGCAATTGCCCCCCCCCTCCGGTCGGCAAGAGGTTAAGAATTTCGTCGGCAAAAGTCTTTATTGATTCCGAACGTAAGTGTGGCGAATTTGGTATTAACGAATATAATAATGAGGTCAATTCATGCATTACCTGTCATGTGCTAAACAAACCGATTCTGTTCAATTTTCAACAGTTCAGCGCATCTCGGGATGTCTGCCGATAACGTTGATGAAAGCATTGCAGGTGAATGTTACACTAGTTGAATAATTAATAAAACATTTGATATTTGTTGAAAACTTAATATTTTGATTTCCACCAAACGTTTGAAGTAATGTAATTTTATTTCTTATATTAAAATTTCAATTGTTTTTGCCTATTCCTTTTTAGTTTGTTTGCTACCCTTTCATTCTTTACTTTACCATATCCCTTTTTTTTTCTTTTTTGTCCAAAAGATACATTTTGACAAATGGCTATGGCGGTGTTTTAGAAAAATTACATATTTTCTTTTCTTTTTTTAATTTAAATGTTAAATCACAGAGAAAAAGAACATTTCCTTCTCTTTATGTTGAATTTTATTTATATAGTTTTAAAAAATAATTATTACTCTTAGATAAGTAAAGATTTTGAAGCTTACCACTAAAATTATTACAGTTTTTCTTAAGTAATAATGTTTATTAATATTGAGACTTTGATGTTTTCAGTTTGCTCAGAAGAAAAAAACATGAAACTCAAATTTTTATATATTGTATACATTTTGTTTACAATGTCAAGTTATGAAATATAAAAGGTATAGATAACATTTTTTTAAAAAATCTCTGCAACGTATTAACCGGTTATTTCATTTCAACTTATAGAAATCATTAAAGGACAAACGAGTAAAATTATGCCTTCATAATTTTTGTTTACACATTACAAGAAATATAGATAAAATACACATGATAATTATTTGAAAAAATATGATTAAAGGAATTTTTCAATGTTCTTACCTATTTAAAAAAAAACTCAATAGCTGTTTATCGACATTTCTTTTTCTAGACACAAAGAATATAAACATAGTATGACAAGAATGTCAAAGTAAATGATGAAATCAATTTTATTCAACAGAAACATCCTAGGTACTGAACAACATTTTTTTTATCACCAATAAAAACATAATGCTGAGCAATATACTTTTAAAGCAACACATATCTGAAATATATTTTAAAATTTTAAAGTTACATTGATAAAAATTACACTGAAAGAATATAAAATTGAACATACAATGCAGTAAATTTAATAAACAAGTATAAGGTCGTGATATATACAAATATAAAAGTAAAACAGGATATAAAGAAGAGTTGGAAGAAACACTTTATGCTTTTATAGAATTTTATGATTTAAAGCCAATATGTTAAAGAAGTAGAAAAAAAAGTGAACATTCATGTAGCAAGGAACTCAAAAATAAATATATATGTATCAAATATTGCTACAGAAATCACTGAGGTGTACAATAGCATAGCATGATATATGATGATAACAATCAATTTCCATTTAAATAAAGAAACTAGTGACAATTCACTCTAACTATAGCAACAGTTGCTTGACATAAATTTGCTTTGAATCCATGAGAAATAAACAAATGTATTTAGAAAACTAGTAATAATGATCTCTAGAGCCATCCATTTTTGTCTTCAGTTATTGGATGTGATTACATGGCAATAACAAAATAATATGAATTACAACAATGGTCTTTGAAAGTTTTACAACATGCAAGTAATGGTAAAATACTAAATTGATATTCCCTGCAAAATATTTGTAAATTTGAATTCTTGAAATGGCTTTTTCTACTGTAACCTTATACAATTATCAATTCTTTCAGTAATATTGAACTGAGTACAGTCCTTTAAAAATTTATTTTCAATTTATATCCTATATTTTTAGCTCTTGTTCAATTTGAAAACTTTTATCTGCCATCACAACATCATTCGGTTCTAATACATTCATCAGATGGCTTTTAATAAAAAAATTCCTTGTCAGATATGATACCACCGTATACTGGTGAAATGAAGTTGGCTGCTCCTGAAGGCATTATGACTATCATATCTTTTAAAATATTTGCTTTCTTATAAAAACTAGAAGTCATTTCCTATTCTGTGGGATTTCTAGATTTCTATATAGGAAATTCAATGCAGTCAATAAGGACTCTGGAGTCTTTATTTAAAAAAAAAAAACATTTAATCAACTGGATGCTTCGATGGTTCGTTAATTTTTGAAGATCCGCTTCAGAATTAAAAAAAAAAGAATATATATACAGAGAAAAATCTTCCTTTAGTGAAACTAGTCAATGCAATCATTTTAATATTATTAACGATATTCTCAGGAATGAATCTTTCTCACAGAATCTATTCTGAAGTTCTTGAAGCTCATTTTGAAAATTGTTGATTATTTCAGAAAATGTAATAATGTTCAGAAATGTAGCGTTAAAGTATGTAGCATTTAATGTATCGAATTAATAGCACTTTTAATCCAATGCATCAATTATAAATGCTGGTAAGAGTCAATAAGAAAATTGGACTACTTTAAGGAATGCATTCGGAATTCTTTTCCTGATGATTTTATTATTGCTACTGATGCATTCGAAACTCCCCAGCACATTTCAATTGCTGGTTTTTCTTCTATTAAAAAATTCATGTTTCGTGTCCAACCAGTTAATTTCATTTTTACTGCTGAAAGTTTAGATATTTCAGGAGCATTAGATGTTCTTGTTATTCCTGGAAAAGATTGTTTGATTCTTACAGATAACTTCTCTGCTCTCACATCGTTGAAGAACAGTTGTTACGAATTATCCAACGTATAGTATCCAAAGTTGAAACTCTAACCAAGCTAAATCAAAAAATATCCCTCCTGGTCATTCGAATATAACCTGGAACGAGCTTGCAGATCGCTTACCCAAAGAAGTTACAGAAAATACACCATGGATTGAATGGATCTCTCCTGAAGACATTATTTCAAGTCTCAAGAAAGAGACACATCAGATCACAATCAATAATTATAGAAATAGTAAATACTTCCTTTCCTTTGGAGACGTTCCTAATATTGAAGCACTGTCTCCCTGTTCGAAAAATCGAAGGGAAGATGTCTCGGCCAGACTAATCAGCAAAACAATTATAACACCAGGACTGCTGAATCGTTTCAACCTTCATAATGATCCTCTTTGTCATGAATGTAATAGCATAAATGATATTGAACACATAATTCTCTCTTGCAAAAAGTATTCATATAATGGAGACAAATTGTGGATTAATTTCCAGTTAAATAAACAAGATTTCTCCTTCAAAAATGTTCTGGGTAAAATGACTACAAGTTTCTCTTCAAGCGTTGAAGCATTTCAACATCTATATTTTTTTTCCACCACATTGAATCGAATGTCACCATTCCGTGTTGTAGGAAATCTCTGACTTATTGTGCCTCATGTTTCCATTGGAACTTCTGGAAATGTTTTAATCGCCTCGGCGGACTCACTGCAACTTCAATCAACTGACTAAACAGATTTCATTAACTGTTAACTGACTGAAATTTCAATTTGTTTTTGTGCGTGCGCGTGCTCTCTTGTTTTCAATATATATATTGTTCTACTACCCGCCTTTGGCGACCAGTCGGTTCACCAATATTAATGCCGACTAAAGGGTTAAATCACTTTTTATATATAACTTGGTCTCATAATAAATTTTTCAGCAAAATATTTTTAAGTTTCAAATTTCGATAGTCATATAACTCACTTATACTATTATGTAGGCCTTAAACAGTCCTATCTTTGAAGTCCGCATCTCTCTCTGATTTTCTATCAGTGCACGTAAAATTCACTTTTAAATTAAATTGAAAATGATGAAACTTCAATTAATACAACGACCTCTTTACTCAATCTAAGCATGCCTTTAAATAAAACTAAGAAATGAAAGCAGAATAGTCCCACATTGAAGTTTTATGTTCAGTACAGAAATTGAAATATTAAAAAAAAATTTATAATTTATAATATCTCAAGGAATTATTCAGCAAACATTTCACAGGTTAATTGAAACCTTCAGTTTTTAATTTTATTTTTAGATGTATATAAATGCTCTCAATAATATTTTTTTTAGGTTTATAAATATATTTCAAAAAATTATGGTTTAAATTCCTTTGGTCTTATAGATTCATATTTGTAAAATATTCTTAATATTTCAACTTCTAAATAAATAAATAAGCATTTCTATCTTCTTCAAATCTGGCTGGTTTATTCAGTTCTGAATATTGCAAGTTTAGAATAATCATCATTATCATAATTTAGACCAATTATTCTAGAGTAACTCTGATTGGCTTGTTTGAGATCTTGATAAAGTGATCTAAAATCGCTAGTTTTACCGTAATAGTTATATCGAAATTTTCATAGATCGATCAGCTTTGATGATTGATTTAGTTGATTGGATTTTATTTATGGACTTATTTAATTAAGGACTTTTGTCTCAAGAATTTATTATTATTTAAGGACTTATTGTCTCAAGAATATTTTGTTAAATATGATTCACAGAGCAGATGATGTATGTAAAAATTTAATTCATCAGCATTTTTATCCTCAACCCACTAATTATATATTTCACTTAGACCATTTGTTAAGAGATTTATGTCTCTCCCAAAAACATTAAGAAATTAGTTGCTGGTCTCCGATTACAGAAGATGCCTTGTAGATGTTAAGCCATATTTGCCTTAAATAAAATTGTTTAATTGGATTAGTAATATATGTATAGTAAAATATCATAGAAAACGTTTCCATCTTTTCCATTTATTTTCCGTTTATTTCCATTTATTTTCCAAAATTATCATGTTTCATATTTATTTCATTTTATTGAGACACGTGCCGAAAATGACATTTTTATATGTTCAATTTGGAATGATATTTGATTTATTTTTTCTCGTGAGAGAACACGATATTGTTTTGGTAGAAAGTTTTGATGTCTCCGAAATATGCGGGTAAAAATAGTTTTATATGCTTTTACAAATTTTGCATTGTTAATTATTACGTATGCTTGTTTGAAAGAAGATGCGTTTTCAAATAGCTGACGTACTTTTACCAGTATAGCTTTAATATTACGTTACTTCGTTGAAAGAAGATGCGTTTTTATTTCGCATGATTCATTAAAATGCGGAGATAAATTACAATCAGGAAGGCGTATTCTTTGATTTACACAAAATATCTTCTTCACGTAAGTAAAAGTAACAATTCAAAACATGTCTTATTGTTTTAAAAATTAAAAAAAGAATGCAAAAATACTTTACTACTACTGATTATCAATTGCTTTTTGTTCGTCGTTTCTTTGAAATGACGTCATTTTCAAAGTTCGTTTAAGATTTCTTGTTTTTAAATAATTAATCTCGCTCTCAGAAGATTATCGTTTGGTGCTTTTCTAAAAATTCTTTTTCAGTTTTAACTGTCACACTTCTGTAGTATATTTTTATTTTGTGTTTTTATTTATTTTAATTCATTAATTGAATTAATTTTGATATTACAAACGATCAAGAAAAATTTTCTCTTGAATTTATTGTTTAAAAAATATCGCATTTCCTATTTATTTCATTTTATATAATCACGTGATATAAATTATATTTAAGTTTTAATTTTGGTCGTAATCAACTTTTTTTAATCAGAACTTCTGAAAATATAATGGCAACATTTTATTAAAAACGGATTTTTTTTTTTTTTTTTTTGATCCTCGCGAAGATAAAATTTTATTTTTATTTTGTTTATTTTTATTTTATTGTTGAAAAAAACCCGATTAAATTAAATGTTTAAAAATTCATTAAAAATAGAGTTTTAATTTATAGGTCAAAACATTAGTATCATTGAAAAGCTAATTTTTTGTGCTTTAACAGGAAGCAAAAATCAATTTTGTGCTGTAATATTTTCGGAAGTTATAGTGAAAAAACGTTAAAATTTGGCTTATTTTTAATTAATTAAAATTTTAATTAAAAATTCAAAAAAGGGGCACCGAGGTGCACATTCCCGGCACCCAAGGTATACATATACCAAATTTGGTAGCTGTAGGTCGAACGGTCTGGCCTGTACATCGCCTACAGACACACACACATTGTGCTTTATTATAAGTAAAGATAAAGATGTATTTTAAACAGGGGATAACAGTTATTGTTGCTATTAATCCCAATGCCTTACTTCGTTCGAGTTCAAGCGATAATTTTATCCGCTATTTCTGCAATATTATCGAGAGTATCATTGTCGATTGATAAAAGAGCTTGGGCTTGCTATGAAAGTCTTTGTAGCTACCAAGATTTAATAACTTCTCCCGAAATAGAATTTCCTTCCCAACTTTTCATTTGCCATAAAAGTTCGAAAGGCCGTTTATCGACAAGTTCCATATCAGTCAAGAGTTTTTTTAATGTCGATTCCTCAGTATCAGTTAATCTCTTTAGCAAAGCTATTTTTAATGTTTCGTATTTATTATCATTAGGAGAATCGAACAAAATATCTACTACAAAATCTGAATAGCGACGACAGTATTGTATTTAATTCCAATTTCAAAAATACTGCTGCTTGCAAACTGTGCTTCAAGTTTAAAAACCACAGCTTTGGCTTGTTTCTCCAAACGTTTAGTGCATTAACTGCCAACTCGACTGACTTCAGTGTTTAGGAAATGGAGTTTAAAGGCAGGTGACTTGTCTTCTGTTTTATACATTTTAAATGACTTGGAAGAATGTTTCTTATCTTCTGATCTCTTGTATAGAATTCATGACATCCATATTGCTAAAGGTCGAGTTTTCAAAATTACAATTCAAAGTCTTTGATCACCGGCGTGTGAAATATTGTAATTTATTATGGAGATGATGTGTTGTGTGAGGTTTACATATCCTTCTTTATGAAGCGATTTTTTAAAAAATATATAGGAATTTCATTTTCAACACAATCACGTGTGTATATATATATATATATATATATATATATATATATATATATA
>JAOUZG010046964.1:1361942-1379079 GCA_026289955.1 Argiope argentata
AGATAGATAGATAGATAGATAGAGAGAGAGAGAGAGAGAGAGAGAGAGAGAGAGAGAGAGAGAGAGATTTCTTAGTTAATATGCATCAAAAAGGAAATTATACTGTAAGAAAGTAAACTGAATATATAAGGTTCGAAACATGAATTGAGATGTTTCCGCTATTCAAATCTGATTTTGTCCAGTGCGAGGAGTTGCCACTACAGTAGTAATGTAACTGAATTGTTTGTTTATTTATAATTATCTGGATCATTTGCGAAATTGAAATTTTATTATTAGCATATTGTTACTTCGTAAGAAAGGCTGCTTTACTATCAGTCTTGTTGTGTGCTCAACGGGTGATACATCAGTGATCTGAGAGCTTGACGACCATTTTGCAACAAAATGAATAATGCTGAAACTTGGAGAATCTTCATGATCCGTCCAACAGAAAACGAGATGTACCCTGATTGTTCTAGAAGGTTCTCTGCCCACCTATCGGGAGCTATAAAAGACCGACCGTCTCAAGTTGATTTGAATGGAATTCAATCGGAAGCGGAGTTGGAGTAGAAGACAAGTAACGAGTTTTCGAGAAGATAGCGAAGCAACAGAGGAGTGCCAGCGTTGTGTGTACTTCTAGAGAGTGCTAAACCGCTGTGTGTCGAGTTCTTTTGTTTACTGGGGAAGCAGCGATGTATAGTGTGTGCAGTAGTCAGTTGTATGGTAATGAGTCGGCAGCTTTAGCGAGGAGACATTGATAACTTCAGCCGTTTGGAAAGATCGTAGATTGAAGCTCCGAAGATCCTTTCTCCTGCTGGATTCTGTCTGGCCGTTTTGAGTGCTTTAGTCAATTACTTCTTGTGGGCTACTGTTTGCTGCTGTGTAGTGTTCTGTGTTCGTCTTGACTGTTCATATTAGTCGTCTTTGTGTTGTTTTCTTCGTGTAAATAAACATAATTGTTTTTTTCTACTGAGTCTTGCTGATTGTGTCTTTACATCATACACCCACTGAAGAAATGAACCCAGTGATCCGTAACAATGTGTTTGAAATGTTTTTTAAATTTCTTTTCTAGCTATTCTATAAATATAAATTTAATTTTTAATTTCAACCACCACCCTCCAAAAAATGACAGCTAAAGTGCGAAAAATTATGAAAATATTGCAACAAACAAAATATTTAAAATGTACTACTTTAATATTTAGCATGCATGTGTTGTAGTTGTTTTCATTATAAAGGTTTATCTTTATCAACAAATTGAGATAGCTTAGATTGAATTTATTTTTAATCTATTATTATTTCTAATTATGTTTGTGGAGACATCTTGAAATTTCTAGCTAGTTAATACATTTACTCAGTAAAAAAATTGCATTTTTCTAAATAATCTAGATTGTGTACAAACATTTTGATTGTTCAAATTATGGGATGAAGGTAGATATTAATCATTGGGAGTAATTAAAATTGAAGATTTTTTTTTAAATATTTAAAAGTAAGAAAGTTTTTTTTTTTGAGTGATAGTAAAATTATCTATAAATTTTATAAGCAAATAAAATCTACAAAATTGTTATCCTGTCTGTAAAATCCATCATGCATGTAATTTTTATTTTCCAAAGTATGAAAAAAATCCATATTTGTTACTGTGATACATGTTTATATTTATTACTTTGTTAACACAACACACATATATATCATGTACAAGCACTTGAGTACATTTAAAGTATTATATAAAATTGGATAAAAAATAAATCCCTTTGTGCAATTATTTAAAAATAAATTTCCCTTCCAATCTTCCTGCTCATATCATTTGTTTCTTCTGGTATTTATAGGGTCAACATAAAGTTCATAACGACTAATTTCATTATGAAATTGAAGAGAAATACATCTCTGTATATGTATATAATATTACTGATTTATTTATTTTTTCAGTCAGGAAACAGGAAATAATTAAAATAACTGAGCAACTTATCCATGCTATCAATACTGGGGATTATGAAACCTATACGTATGTATTTATTTTTAAATAAATGTTTATGAAAGATAGGTTTAAGAAACTATTTTTTGAATAACTGAAAACCTGTGTGCCTGATTTATCCCCAGAAAGTACTGTGATCCACACATAACGGCTTTTGAACCAGAAGCTCTAGGAAATTTGATTGAAGGCATGGATTTCCACAAATTTTATTTTGACAATGGTAAATCTTTACATTATCCATTGGATTTTTCATGATTTTTTCATTCTATTTTTGAAAATTATTATTAAATACTTATTGGTTATATTAACAAGTTTGGTCTTGAGTATTTATTATCTGTCTGAGTGAACTTAATTTTTATACAGTTATAAATAGTTTGAATATTTCTTTTTTGTGTAAATTGTAAATATTGTAATAAATTATGTATTATTTATAATTTTATATTTTTTCTATGTTGTAAGTAATTTATGAACTTGAATAAAATTATTTTGTAAATACATCAGTGCAATAAAATTGTTTTTTTTTCTTTCTGTATTTAAATTGTTTATTATAAATTTTGTTAACTAAAATATTAAATTTTTAATAGACCTCATTAAACTAGATTATATATATATATATTATTTTTGTAAATTCTATAATGGAATGGATTGATTTAAAAGCTCAGAACATTTTAGAATTAAAAGCTTTGATTTCATGATTTGGATAGAAAGAGGAAGATATTTAAAATAATGGCTTTTTATGAAATACATAAATGAATTTCTTTTGATAAAATTTTTATAAATTCTAGCAAAAAAGCAATATTTAATGTTTCTTTTGTAAAAGTGGGTTTTTAATTTATTTTTTTAAGTTACTGTTTGATCTAAATCTTTCAATTCTTAAATAAAGTTTTAATAATGACTAAAAAGATTCTATTATAGTGTAACTTATGACTGTTTTATATGATGTATAATGTTTGAATATTTCATTGAAGAGCATCTTTTATGTTGCATTCATTTTGGGATAATCCTTTATGGTGAGCCTAAAGTGTTTTCTGCATGACTGTGTATCAGTGACTGAAGTGTTGCTTCATAAATGTTTTTATGTGTGTTTTTAGTTTCTGTGTTTAGTATAACATGGATAATCTGGAAGTAATCCAGGAAATGACAGTGTCGCCATTGCTGCTGTATTGCAAATTTACCAACTTTTATTTCTTTCCATTTTTTTTAATGATACCACTTTTTATCTAAATTTATTTTTTTTTGGTGTTATAGGCCATTTAAGTATTCTTATAAAGTACATTTACGCATTTAATGCATTAAACATTTATACATTTAAAAAAACTAAATTTTTTTAATGAAATTATAAATAAAAGAATTGTTCTCCTATTTCTCTATTTCATACTTATTAGCTTATTATGTCTGTTTAAATTTTTTTTCCAAAAATTAATTGCTGTATTATGAAAATTTTCCATGGATTCTCTGAATCCTTCAATAAAAAAAGCAAACATTTTTCATTAGTTTTTAAAATAGAATTTTTTTTATGCCACTGCAATGTTTATATCAATACAAATTGATAAAAGTTGTTGAAATGCTATAAATAAATGGACTTTCTTATGGGGAAAAGAAAAACACTTTTCTGTTCTGTTACATTAGTAAATATCGTAGTCTGAATTCTGTAGAAATCTATCTATAGAAATGTCTATAAAATAATTGCTATTAGGTGACCTGGATTCTTAATTATAAAATTAGTCCTTGTGCCTTAGTTATATATTCAGCTTCTACTCAATGTCTTAGATAGGAAATTACTTATAATTTACATGCATCTTTTTCATTTATATTGCCATTATACCCTTATTTATATAATTCATTTTTATTATCTTTTAATAACCCTTTTTTGGACAAAGAAAATCCAAATAGTTTCTTTATTTTTTATTTTAAATACATAGAAATTTAATTTTATTTAAAATTATCTGTTACGTTCTTTAAAACTTTTGATTAAATATTTCTAGTTAAATTTCTTTTTTAAACAAAATTCGATTGCGTAGCAGTTTATGAAAATTCACTTGTCAATGAATCAATGGCAGTAAAAACTTTTCTGTTGCATTTCACCAGATTATCGATGTATTTGGCTGTATTGCTTTTTTTTATTTTAATTAAAGTTTGGTACTTGTTAGTTGCACTTTTTTATCATTATGTTTAACAAGCATTGTGTCTAAAAATATTTTAATTATTTTAACTATTTAAGCAGAATCAAAATCATTTAAGAAAATAGTTAATGCACTTTTCAGTTTTGTTATATTTTATTTTATTGTTACTATATATTTTATCTTTTGCTTAGTGATATTCTGCTTTTGTGTGTGAAATTATTTATTCTTTTGTGTGATATATTGCTGGTTAGAATTAACAAAATTAGCCTATCCTTGAATATTGGTTTAATCATCATGTTATGAAATTATTTTAAATTAGAGATTCTTACACAGGATTTCAAAAGGATGTTTCATATTTCTCATTAGAATTGCAAATATTTCTTTTGTTTAAAAGAAGAAAAAAAATCAGGATTTAAAATGTTCTATTTTATTCATTAATTTTCATAATAATACGCATGAAAAGTTATTGGGAACAATAATTTTCTTAGCATGTTATATTCGAATACAAATTTCTGAAAAATCTAGCTTACTAATTATATAGTTTCTTTACTGTGGAAATATTTGGGAAAGTTTATATGAAATTAACAATTTCATGAGCAACACAGATTTTGCTCTCATCTTCATTTATATTGAACATTTACTTTCTGTTTCTAATGCTAAATTTTTAAACAAATGCAATTCTCTAATTATCTGAAATAATCATTTATAAGACATATAAATGGTTTTAATTATGAATTTATGTTTTATTTTTTAAAAACATAATTCAATATATCTGTTAATGTTTGTTTCTTTTTAATGAATTGCATTAATTCTTCCCTTAGTGTGTTCATTTTAAATCCATTGATAAGACATGTTTATTTTGTAGCTTCAGGAAAGAATTGCAAGTCTTTAAATACAACAATCCTTAATCCTACCGTTCATCTTTTGGGTGAAGATGGCGCTTGTGTTGCATACGTTCGTCTCACTCAATATATTGATAAGTAAGTGATGACGTTTTAAATAAGGAAATTGGATGATTAAAAATGCCTAAACAGCCCTATCCTGCAAGAAAATTTCTTTACTGCTTCTTTAAGAATTTCTTTACCAAAAAAAAAAATTCAGTGTGTTGCTTTTTTTTTTTACTTTACAAACATTACATTAAAGCATTTTGTTATCCTATTGTTTATAAAAATTCTCTTTAATTTCTTAAAAAATTCTTTTTTAATTAGTGTGTGTGTGTGTGTGTCTAGTATATTATTTGGAATAAATATCTAAATCTAAAAGAAAATTAGATAATTATTAAATTTTTTGCCTTTGAAACATTTCCGAGTCATACAAATGCTGCCCATTCAACCTTGTACCAAACCCCACATGTCTAATCCAGAGTTGTTTTCTATGAGCTAAAATTTATTCATAGGCATTAAAATTCGATATGAAAATTATGTGGGATCTGCTAACCCCTTAAGTCCTGTACGTATTCTCAATTGAATCAGTGTAACTTAAAATTTATTATGACTTAAATTATTAATTACAATTTAAAATTTACAAAATTAGCCTATCCTATAATATTGATCAGGCCATCTTTTAAATTGAGGAGCTAAAGGAAATATATCCATAGATCTTAAAATTTGATACTAAAACTTTGTGTTTTTGTAAACATCTCAAGTTCGATATGAATTTGCAATTCCTCAGTGTGACTACCAGTTCCGAAACAAGAGATGTCAATTAATTATATAGTAAAGAAACTCTAACCTAAGATATTGAATTTCACCTTTCAGATTGTAAAGATTCTGTACCAAAGTTTATACATTTGCATGTGCGTAGTAAATTTTGTACTGCAGAACATTAGATTTTCATTCTTCTTACTGAGTTCATCATTAAATAGCTGTAATTATTCGACACATTAATCTACCCTTTTACCTCATTTAATCTAGTTGCCATTTCTTGATTAGGATAAGGAAAGGATTAGATTACTACTGATTTCAATTTGAACACATTTGTCTTTCTGTTTTCCTGTCAATATCTGCATTTTGAGATAACATTTCGTCCTGGCATCATCTAAAGGAGAGCCAACAAATACACGCACACAGAACCTTCCTGGCCCGATTTCTTTCTTTTCGTCATTAAATTCTGCTATGTTTTCCAAACGTAATTGTTGCATTCAGTGATGGTCCAATTGAAGGAGATCAGAGAAAAACTGTTTGACCATTTTTCTTTGGGGGAAGGGGGGGATTATCCTTTGCATTTCAAATTCATTTTAGTTACAACAGCTTAGGATTGCACTCTGGAAAATCTACCATTCCTATGAATAATAAAAAACAAATACTCAAATTTATAAAATCTTACCAATATTTGAAATACATCTTATTTGATTTTTAAAAAATTCCTATAATTTTGACCTTTTTTTTTTTGCTGGAATAATTAATAATATAAAAATTGTCTAATAATGTAAGGTCTAAATGTTCGATCCTAGTGTCAATCCTAGATGAAATGCATTTTCTGAAGACTAATATCGTCGAATATCTTAAAAGTCAAATTTTGACCTTTGTTTGAGCGTCCCAATTGCAGTTTCCTCGACCTTTTGTGGACATTTGCCCAAGTGTGTCTGCATAGTTTTTTCCTTTGCCCTCCCTATTCACTTTCGAATTTTCAATATTAGATTTTTTTTAATTTGTATTCATTTCTCTATATTAACAAGTTTTAAATAACCAAAATTGTGCCAAAATGAAATTATGGAACATTTAAATGTATGTCACCTTAAAGAAGGCTGCTTTCAATTCTTCACATTTAAAGAAAACTTTAATTTAAAATTAATTTTAAACAACGCTAACTTTCTACAAAATTATAAACACTCTGATAAGAAATTAGTCAGATCATGTGGCATAATGGTCAACTGATGTTCTTTTTATCAAATTGATTTATAAAAAGATTGAAAACAAGGTGAGGGAAATCTAAAAATAATAGCTGAAATTAGATTTACTCTAGAATTTAATTTCAATAAGTTCGTGTACGTCATTCTTACAAAGGAAATTGTAGTGGTTCTCATGTTCCATTTTACAAAGAAAGGAGGGGCGCAGAAACTTCTCAGGGAATGGATCCATGCACATCCGAGGGCAGAAGTCTGACTAACTCACACTCGTCACAAACCCATTTTTCGGGGCGGACTTCATTCATACATTTCATTAATTCGTCGTAATTTAGATCTGGAACAGAGGACGATCATGTGACAAAGGGAATGAGATATAAAATCAAAATTCTCTGAAATTACTATAAGATGCTCTAGGTTTCCTGAAGCAATTATGATATATTTGATATCAGTTAATATCTTAACTGGGGTGTTGAAGAGGAGAAATGGCGCCATCAGAGTCTTCGTAAGGGTGAATGGCTATCCACATGTCCTGCGCAGTGACAGGGAGCGGTATTTGTCTACTGTAAACATTAATACTACTTCTCAGGATATCGAGGCTAGCACTTTTGTACGCTTACTCTTAGCTAAGGGATGGTGTGCTGAAAGATGAGTAGTTCCAGTAGAGGAGTTCTTCCGGAAAGATGAGTAGTTTCCGTGAACAATCTGAATTCACCCTAATGCCAAATGTAAGCATCTCCCCCTTTTTTGACGAGACATGCTCAAAATCGCGGAGTGTTTCAGAGTACGAGAATGAGTGGCACTTTGCAAGCAAACGATTTACTTGAGTTTTCCCTTTGCAGGACCGGCGTTGCTCACACGCAGCAGAGCGAGGAGACACGCGTCTGGCACAAGCGGGACGGCAAGTGGCAGAGCGTCCACTTCCACCGCTCGGGCTCTTCACCTTTTACTTCGGTCCACAAGTAACCGCCTCCACTCCGTGTTCTGATTTAGCTCCCCATCATTTCATTCACTTCTGGCTTCTCTTTTCCAACATTGATTTGTCTCGTTTGCTCGCCATTCACTTTGTGCGACACTCTTCTTGCAATAAATTCCAAAGAGCGGTCTTTAAAGGAAGTCTGAAAATGACGATGGATCTGACGAGGAACTTGTGATTGGAAAACATATATTGCTTGTGATTATGTTTTGTACAGATTAATTAGATTTTATTCTGTAGAGCTATTTTACCGTTTTGTATAAATATGTGTATTGCTCGAATTTAAATTTTATCATTATTATTACTTAGCAAAATTAATCAATTTCGTAGTTTCAAATTCTATCAAAACGATTTTTTTTTCTCTTTCTATTAAATTTGATTGAATAGTGATTTTTAAATATGTGTTAAATGTATTGTCACCCTTTTATTTTGAGTTTTTATATTTGAATCTACATTCGTTTTGAATTTTAAAATCTTTTCCACTTGTGTATTTGTAAACTATTATTTCTTCACCTTATTATGTGTGTGATGTTGATAAGCTTCTGTAAGAGCTTTAGTTAGCAGAGTTCCACTTTCTTTTAAGTTCAACTATTTTATATTTAAACAATATCTGTGATTTTAATCAGTTTTTACTGTTTGCCTTGCCAGAAGCAGTCGCTGATTTGTGTTGGTCAAATTATCTGTAGGTAGGAATTAGGTTCAATAAAAACGGTTCTTGTAAAAGAAATGCAAATTGGTGTTTGCTTACATTTTATTTCCAGCTCTGTGAGTGTTAAGAACTTGTTGAATTGCAATAAAAAAATACAACTTTGAAATTTTGATAGAATGCTTCTAAACACCTCAAAATCTTTGTTGTCAATGTAATTATGTGATTTATGTAAATTGCAGTCAGTGTTGTAGAAAACCTAGATAGTTTTATACTCCGAAAGTTAATTACTTAGCCTACCATCACAAATGTCAAAAGGTGCACTTAGTATTCAGTTTTTAATTTAATTGCTTTTGTTATGAGCATAGATATTCGATTAGATGATGATTTGTTGTCATCAAATCGTGTCTACAATGTCTGATTTCCATTGAATCATAAAACGATTTGCAGTTAGATTATCTTATTAGAATGTTCAAATTTTTATAATTTTGGATGTAAGCAGTTTGAAAGGATGTAAAGTTGAACGGACGTAACATGGGTTTTGTGTGAAGTGCAGGCATTTGTATTGAAAAGGATATATTTGAGCAGAAGTCTGTTTCCTGAATATGTAGCGTCAAATATAATATCCGTCTTCAAACATAGCAGATCAAAGTTTGAAAAAATTTATTATGGTTACCATTCTGCATTCGCAGATTTTATGATTATTTATGAATACCTTAAAAAAGATTGAGTGACTATCACTAGTTTTGATAATAGAGATGAACATTTTTCATGTAAATGAAAGTATATGTATTTTAATGAAGCCGACTAATAATTTTGATTGTTATTTTTATGAGTATGCAGTACATCGTGCATGTTAGCAAACAAATTTAAATTAAAGATTTAATTCAAAATATTGAAGCTGTATCTACATCTCTAGCTGGAGATGATATTAATATGAGGTTTTAATGATACGGAAACAGAAACTATCTATGTAGTTCAGATGTGTCTCCAAAATGCTGTCTATACTACATATGCATCCTAAATAGTATAATTGAATTAAATTCTGTTCATCTCTCTCTAAGGCATATCAAAATGGTCTACTTAGGCTTTTGCGAGTGAATGAGTGCGTTTCTCAGTTGAGGCTGACATTGTGTTCGTGTTTGTGATTTCATTGCTCTTTATATCGCGTGTCATCTCTTCTTCTTGGGAGCATTTTGTATCTTACTTTTTTCATGTTTCTAGCTTTCAGGCTGCAAGTGCCATTGTCAGCGATTCTCTTAAGCATCAGAGATTTTCTGCATTCTGAATCGAAAATGCAACTTACAAAATGGTAACAAAATTCGTTTATACTGTAAGGTAAAGCGAATTTTTTTTAAGTTGCTGTTTGAAAGATGCATTTTTTAGGGGGAAATAATCTGTTGTATTCTAATCTTTATTAAGATGTGATGATTTTTCTCTCTTTTCTTAAGCACTCTCTTGTCCAAATATGCAGTAAACATTTCAAAATAATTATTGATATAATTTGTGATGCTTATAGGTAATTTAACTGAATAGAGTAACTACTGATAATATTTATAATTTGAAATATGAATTGAAGTAATTTTTTGAATTGGATTCAAGCCACCTTTAAATCGTCTTGATTCTAAATACAGCGTAACTGTCACTGACAACAAACCAAGATAATAACCTCATAAAAATTTCAATTAATTGCTTTTTTGTGTTGTTGCTGTTTGGTACTAATGTCATTAAACTTGCCTAGATCATAAAAACAGTTGATTTAATTTTATATGATGCATAACAAAACTTCCATTTTATTTAAATCCATTGCTCGATCGAATCCGTCTGTTTGCATGTTACAATTTCTTATGTATCAACTATTTAATGATTAATGAATTAATTAAATAAATAAATAAAAATCAATTTTTTAAAAAAATGTTTCCCGCATTTTTTTGGTGGGGGGGGGGACAAAGAGAGTACTGTTTTCAACTTTGTTTGTAACAATATTTGTGAATTAGCAACATTAAATGTATGTATCTTTAAAATACACAAAGTCTTCAGACCCTTTTTTTTCATTGTTGTGTTTTTACAAGAATAAAAATTTGGTCTATAACAGGGTTTTCTCTTCTGGCTATTTTGAAAAATAAAATTATAAAAGCTTCAAATAATATTTTTCTAGTCTTTTTAAAAACTGATTTGAAACCTCTGAAAAATGTAGCAGTAATTAGTTTTGATTTGCTGAGCACAATAAATAGTCGTTTTCACAACTAATTTTTACTTTGAAATTCGTTATCTAACTGATTGAGTATTGATAAAAGGTCAATTAATAATAGAGAATCACTGATATTTATGGAGGCGTTCCCAATTTTCGATAAGTGACAATGACGAATGTTAATTGGAGAAGTTCCTAGGACCAAAAAATATCTTTTCTATTCATTGTTAAAAAATGGTACAAATAAAAAAAAGGGGAGGAAAGGCACGAAGCTCTGTCAAGGAACGTCTCTCCCACTTACGCCTTCGCGTGGTTCATTAGATTAGTGCAAATTGACTCAAATAAAGTGCCACTTTGCAAATTGTCTTGACTTTTTTTTTGTATACATCACACCTTTGTATGTCGATCACTTGGATTTCAGTATATTTGTTGCTTTTCTAATTTTTCCACCAAACTATTTGACTGTTAATGGTAGTCTGTATTTTTAAATGTTTTGATAACTGTTCTAGAAACCTTTTCTCACTACTTCTAACTGTTACGTCCATACGATGTGCCCAGTTGTATGTAGTTCATATAGAATAGATGTTTTTTTAGCCTTCACTTTTGTAGTGTTTTGTAAAAGATAACGAGAACATAATTTCTTTGTATTTAAGCGAAACAGGAATGATGAATTAGAGAATGAAAGTTTTTAAATTCAGGATATGCAATGTAAAGTTGTAAATTTTTTGCATGTCGCTCCCATTTCACAGTATTCCTATTCAAAGTAAATGAGAGAAGAAAAACTGAATAGTTCAAATAGTACAATTTTTTCTTACATGCTTATGTTCAGCATGTAGGACTAAGAATTAATTATTTAATTCGGTTTTTATGTGATGTGAATTTGTTATATATGTTTATTTTAATATTTCTAAATGATTCAGGCTGACCGAATTTGTATTTTGTATATCAATTTTATCATAATTGTATATAAAAATTTCTTTAATTTTTTTTAATTAGTCATTACTGGCTGAAGCTGAAAGTATGGTGGAGAAAAAAATCCAAAGGGCTGCACTGTATGACAAAATAATATAAAATGAGTGTTGTTTATTTTTTTTAATTGTATTTATTTGTTATATGATCTGCAATAAAAAATTGTGTTTTGTGCAACTGAATTGATTGATTAAATATCCATTCATTACACTATTTATTGTTTAAGTTGAAAATTTCTTTAATTCTGCCAATATAGAATGTTTCAAAGGGCGTTAAGCATTTTTTGGCTTGGGTAAAATATATAAATCATATACATAGAGTCACATATAAAATTGTAGCAGTGGTTTTGGCGATATTATTCAATCAACAGATGGTTGTATATCTAAAATAAGTTAACTCGACCAATTCATAGTGGATATGAGGTTTTAGATTATTATGTGTATCAGATGGTATTCAGACCTAAAATTCATGTGCAGATTCAAAAACCCTCCACGCTTTGTAAAATTTTTATTTTGTGAAAAAGAGAAGGAGATGAGGTGAAAGGGGGATATTTTTATATCAAGCAATAGAGTGAACTCGTATTTTTTGCGGAAGTAGAGGGCGTTCCACTTTTCTTTCTGCATGCCACTCCTTAACGAAGTGATAAAAAGTGTGAACACATAGTATGCATGAATACACATCGGGAGGCTGTGTATATTAAATGACGACTATCATAAACATTGGTGTGTCGTTAGATGAATCTCAGACATCGGGCCACGGATTCTTACCAATTACACCCGTACACTCAATGGATTTCTGTTGGCACAGTGCATATTGCTTGTTATATCATCGAGATGCATTGCTGATTAAATGTGAAGGACTTAGTCATAGGTGCCAGCTGTGCGCTCTTGTTCCTAATTAAAATCGAGGGTCGATGTGTAGTTTCTTTGTCAAATTGGCGATATGGCACCAATTCTGACAACCCTGATTACTTTTATTATAGCAACCCTAGGTTATCTTTCTTCTTGGTCGGAATTAGCGACTTTTGAAAAGCGCGCCAAGCAGCGGGTTAAACTGCAATCGCACCAAATCGAATCGCAAATGTATTCTTCCGTCGTCTGCCTACTATGTCACTTCCGCAAAACGTCTTTTACCAACAGCTGTTTTTTTTGCCGGGAATTAATAGAATTTATGTTGTCGACTCCTTTCCACGCACTCGGGAATTTCACATGTTTAAAAAAAGTGCATAGGAGATGTTATCGCTGCTTTAAGCTGTTATCTTTCTGAAAATGAGTTTACACCCTGTCTCACCGAAAACGAAATGGAAGAAATAATAAACGAAATGGAATTATGATTTCAACCATCATAAGGGTGCTTACCAGGCAGTTATCCAACTCAGCGTTGGCTGCAAAAACATACCCCAAGTATCTTACGTGAAATACGAGGTGTGTTTGTTCATGGAAAGTCGCATCTGGTAATTACTTGAAAAACTGCCGACTCTGTAAGACATTCTGAATTTTTTTTTTTCCCTTGTCATCATTTAAGAGCTGTAGTAGGCACTGTAGTGAATTATTAACTGAAAGATGTGAAAAATTGTATGCATGCATATTAAAATATAAACACGTCAAATATTTTTTTTTAACTTTAATAATTTGTTTAATTTTTTTCCTTATTCCATATAAATTTAGTTGGAACAAAACTGGGTACATGTTCGTCTGAGTGTGAAGTACAAAAGTTAGGCTAATTTTCTTTTTAAGAATTATTTTTTTGCTTTTCATCTTAATGAAGATATGTTTTAAATCATAAAAATAAACGGAAACTTTATTACAATTCATCGATTTATTTTGATAATGGTCTTTATACAAGTGAAAGCTAAAATATTTAAAAACACTGCACGCTCGATTCGTTTTAATTTTTTTCTAGCAATAATTTTGAATTCGGTCGCCCGCTCATATCTGAAACTGAAAGGGGGGGGGGGTTGAATTGTTTTGATTATTTTCATTATTCCACTTACTAATCGAATATTCGAAATAAAACATTTCACAATGAATGATGACGAAAGCTGAATGTTTCTTCAGTGATGCGCAAAAGTGTATTTCACTTATACATTAAATAGTTTCCTTCTTATACATTAAATAGAAACGTTTTTCGTATTCTCAAATGCAATTCATTCTATTTGAACTTTTTTTGGACGATGGCTTTTTATATATGATTCTCACTGTGCTGAATTCGGAAAATATGTGAAACTTTGTTGCCATTATACGACTAATACTTTTATTAGAAATGATTGATGTTTTATGGGAATAATCTCCAAAATAACAAAATGGGTTTTTTTATTTGCTCGTTTCATGAAAGTTGTTTTCTTCCTTCTTGGGCAATTCACGACCAGGACATATTAAACAATCCCTATATTTCACTTTAGCATCAAGTTGTAGAAATGTCTAGCTTTCCATGCAATGTCCCCTCATCGATTCTCTTCGATAGCGAAACACACAGCGCAGTTTCGCCTCCTTCTAGATTCTCAATGAACGATGCAAGCATTTTCGGAATAAAGTTTTGATAAAATGTTACTGCTAAAATCAAATTCACTTTGAAAGTTGTTTTCAAAATGGCTGACGAAAGTCATAAAATTTTCGTTATTCATCTTCGGGCTCGATGTATTAAAACCGGAGTGCGTAAGACCGCCCTGGGGATGCCAATTATTCCGACTCGAGTCAGTCGTGCCCACATTTTACAAAAAGATGGATTGGCAAGCTCCGTCTTCTCACATTCCACGCGATGCATGGCCGCTGCTGCCACCCGAGAGAGGATTTACGACTGTTGAGGGTTCATCGTTTTCCATGCCGGGCCAAAGGAATCGAAATTGTGTCCACCTTTCACCGCTGTTAATTTAAGCGTTAAGCATGGCTCTTATATTCAAATTTTGTTGATAAAAGAAAAAAAAAAGTGTAACTAGTGAAAGTAAAAGATCCACTTCCTCTATAGAAATTATGTCGTTATGTTCATCTGTGACAAAAACATTTCGAAGCAGGCTGATGAAATTTGGAAGACAACCTTTACACAAATTTGTACATTTCTACCAAGTTTTGGGAATTTTTATCTGTTCGAATGCTAATTAGCAAGAGAAATGCAGAGCGAAGGTAGCTAGATGGATAAAATTCGATACACAGATTTAACACCCATGTTTTATATTTTTAGCGACATTTTAACTTGATTAATCAGAAACGTAACGACTTAAATTCACAAATTTGGGGAACGACTCTTCAAAACTGCAATCGCAGTTATTCTGCAAATTTTGTTTTCAATCGGTTGGGAAAAATCGTTTTCAAAACACAAATCCACGTTCACCAAAGAATACGAGTTAAATTTTTTGGAAGAACCATCTACTTGTTTGGACTTTGATATAATTATGAAAATCGTAATTCGAAAGATCTTGAAGAGAAGCAATTTCAGGAAAAAATTGGCTGAGGCATTTTGGTATGGTCCAAAGTTGGTTTAATTTGATGATCATTATGCAAGATATGTCATGTTACATTTACTAATGGTTTTGAAACACTTGAACCTTCTTAGTTCTGGATCCTCAAATGGAAGGAGACTCGGAACGAGTCTGATATTTAAATCAAAAGCTTGTGCTTGATCGTTATTTTTTTTATTTCATAAAACTCCATTTTTGATATCTAGACCTTTTTTTCTAAGCGTCCCCTTCCTAAAATTTCTTCTGCACAAATAAAACAACTAATGAATATCAGCACATTTAGGTCTCCTTTAAAGAAGTCTCCTTCCCATTCACTGCCATTTATTCATAATAATACTCGGAAGAAAATGAAACCGGAGTCTTCTGAACTCATTTGCCGCCAAACGATGGCAGTGGAAAAGTTTTCTGCGCTGCGTTAAGAAAATCTTTAAAAGAATCCTACCGCATGACTAGATATCAAGCGAATAGGCATTCTTCCCCACTCTTGTATTTTTAAGTAAATATCTTTTCTTCCTGTAAAGTTCACTCCTTAAGCATGATGGAAAATTTTAAAGTATCCTGCAGTATAGTTCTATCGCTGAACCGAATACACAGTTGATATAGCTACAACTATATAATATACCTAATGAAACGTTAAATTCTAGCTTGAAATTTGTAATGTAATCGCTAGCTTCGTTTCCAGCTATGTGAGAATACCAGTCTATTTCAAATAGTTGTTGAAGATTCGGATAGCAGCGGTTTATGATTTTTAGAATCTCTAGAATGGTTAGGTAGATATTCGTGGTTAGTTGGTTTTTATTTGCTAGATTAAGAAATTTCTATCCGTATACGAATGCTTTCATTCTAAAGAAACAGAAACTAGTTCGTAGCATTCACTATCGCACCGCACCAGGGGAATAATTCTTAACTTCAAGTTTTCTACATTCCTGGAAATCATTTGAACAGCATGGAATGAGTGCAAATCAATTTGATACCAATTTTTGTCGTAATTGCACCGCTTCCGGTATAAAATTTCTGATTAGAACAACTTTTATCAGTTACGGAAAATCGAAAGGGTACGAAGTTTCTGTACAAGAGATCTTCTGGTTGGTCGAATTTCGTTTCTCAATCGTACATTTCGAGTACCGCTGCCCTTAATTCTGGAAGGGCGGCTCTGCTTTCTGTTTTTTCCCCCTTGTTGATTCTGATCTTCATTTTCAACTGTACCACTGTCTACAGATTTGTATTTTGTTGGCCTCATTCCAATTATGTGTTCCAGATATAGCATATCTTCTGGACATAAAGATGGGGAACTGTCACCCATTGGTTTCTCAGTTTTTACATTTCTGAAGGTGATCTGTTGTTCTTTGTCATTTCCTTCTTGATTTGACTCGCCTTCATCTTCTTCAGATCCGATTTCTTCTTCTCGTTGCAATTCTTCAACACCTGTTAACACCTTTTCTATGTTTTCAGATTCAACATTTGGTTTTAGTTTTCTTATTCCCTCAAGTTTCTGTTTCACATTGTTGGGCGTAGTGGTAGGTCTATTTTTTTCTATTTCCAAAATTAACTCCCTCATATCAAAGTGTTCGATTGGTTTAATGTGCGTTTCAAGGTTCTTTTGGGTGTCATCTTGCTTGTTTTGATTCAGAGATCCCATATCAGACCATTCCAAAGGACTAGATCCGATATTTGACCATTTTAGGCTATCGGAATTTTTGTTAAGCGTTTCTGTATTATCTGATGCAGTGAAAGGCCACTTCATTCCTTCGTATTCTTCAATCGGCCATTCTATATTGCCGAGTCCAAATGCAGAAGGGCCGCTACTGGGAAAAACATGGTCGCTTCTCTTGCTTTTGCTCTCAGTATAAATAAGAAAAGTATGTTTATGCACTCCTTTAATAGTTTGAGAACTATCACTGTTAATTAAACCAATGGGGAGGAAAAGGACAGTTACAACCTGGAAAATAAATATGTTATCATTGGTTTTTAGACATAATGCTAGGTGT
>JAOUZG010046964.1:1395446-1409974 GCA_026289955.1 Argiope argentata
TCAGAATCATTTGCGCGTAAGCGCTTAGCACTTTCCTCCTCAGAATCACTACCGCTCATGACGGAAGCTAGTCGAGAACGACGAGAACAACAACAACATGGAAGGATTCACGGGGCGCCTAGCCCCGGCAGGGGCTTATCCCCGGTAAATTACTGTATAAATAGTGACCTAACAGTCAATAAGTTGCCGTGGAATGTTAGGAAGAAGCGACTATCAACTGCACACACATGGCCACCGAAGCTGGAACGACGCCAGGTCTTAAGTAGTGGAATCAGGCAGCGGTGGAGAACCAATCAGATGGCAGGATTGCTGAGGCAGTACAGATGGCTTTACTGGAACATCGTGTAGAGGTTTTTGGCTTTGAACTTGGGTGGGTGAGGTGGTGAGCGTCAGGACTAGTGATGGGAAATCTCGTTCATTTCAAAGATTCGACTCAAAATCGTTCGTTCACCAATTTGACCCGTTCGTTTCAGGTCGTTCGCGAACGACCTCTTCAGACTCATCGAACGAAAGAATCAACTCTTTCGTTCGCGAACGAATGAACTGGACTCTTTCGTTCGCGAACGATTAAACTAGACTCTTTCGTTCGCGAACGATTAAACTAGACTATTTCGTTCGCGAACGATTAAACTAGGCTCTTTCGTTCGAGAACGAACGACTTTGTTGCTTCTGTGCTGACTCATTACGTCACTTCCCAATCCGGAAATTTCCGGTTGTATTGTGATTATTGTGTTTACTTCTCGACGCATGTGTTATTTTGCTAAATAGATTGTTCTTTCTGAGAAATATGTTATACATAAAACAGAAAAGGGGGGAATGCTTACACTCTTATGATTCTATTCCCCTTTCGCAGGACGGGATGACTGTCTAGGTTTTGTAATTTTAAACATTAGTTATTTTACTGCCTGAGATTACAGTGTTATTTAATGGTGTCTGTAATGCTTTTTAAAAACGTTTTTTTAGGTCCAATTTTACTTTTTATTTTATTATGAAATTTTTCCTTTTATTTATTTATTTTATTTACATAATTATTTTAATATGAAATTTTGTCAGTACGTAGCTTTATTATTACGTTTAGATAATTCCATAAAAAATAAAGCTCAGTAACCACTGGCACTATTTAAACTTTTGAGATATTATATCATTATTTATAATATTATTCAATAATTTTTAAGTAACATTAGTAATATTTTTATCATGTCAGAACCTGATGTTGTTTTTGAGATGAGGTACTTAGGGTCAACAAAAATCCATAGTCGAAAAATAAAGATTTTATTATCTGCACGAGCATCTCAAAAAAATCAGCTTTTAATAGTGTATTGCCATTGCATTTACAAAGCTCCAATTTTTAAAAAATAAGTTAATTGTTCCAGCAAATAAAACCTAGAAAAATGTAACTTAGAGCACATGATTATATAAAATGTAATAAATAGGAAATGTGATATATTTTTTTAAATAAAAAAGTGACTAATTCAATGAAACAATTAAAACGAATAAAAATATCATTTAACTATCACGAGCACGGGTAGATTTACCATTCGAGAAATTATGTTCTGATATGATGCGTTGAAATATGCACGATTTCATTTGAATCTTTTCAATTTATTCCTCTTTTATTTATTTTTACTTTCTGGAATATATGCCAATAGTCGTATGAATTGAATTAAGGACAGGATTCACTTTGAACTCAACTTTTGGACAAGCACCTTTGTATAAGTATGCATATGTAAACTGGGTATTTTCTAATTAAAGTATTTTTTCAGTTTTATAAAAATGCATAGTTTTTGCTAAAATAATTCTTAAAAATTATTTATTAAATTTTAAAATTTATTTTTGTATTCACAATACACAGACTATTGTAAAATTATGCCTATTTTGATTTGACAAAAGCGTAGAAATGAATATATATATTTGCATATATATAAACTATTAATACTAAAAAAATTAAGTCAACTTTCTGAAAGTGCAGACTGGCATGCCGTAAACTCTATGACGAGTTTGGCAGAAAATTTGACAGATGTTTATAAAATATACACTAGGTATGTGTACCCAAACTTTAACTATCCAGCTTTTATCGTTCTGTAGTTCCCATACTAACTGACGTTTAAAACAGTCAGACAGATTTCTTCTACACTGATGTTACAGAAAATTTGATTGAAATGTAAGTTTGGTGCTAAGATCTTATACCAAATTTCATCTATCTAGCTCAAAAGGCTTTTGCATTATTTTTGTCAAACATAGACATTTTCTGAAAATGTGTTTTCTAATTGAAGGAAGAATGAAACGTGGAGATTCATTAAAATCTTGAGTTCAAATTTTTTTGTCAATTGCAATATTTTCTCTAAATTTTATAAATGAGAAAATAAAAATGCTAATTGAAGCATATATATATACATATATATATATAATATAAATTTTTTCTTAAAACCAGAGCGAGATATTATATTGCAGTGTTTCAAAATTTAACAAAACAAGAATATTTAAGCAAATAAATAATAACATAAAAGCAATTTTAAACAAATGAGAATGAGCACCTTTCTTTCTTTCTTTTTTTTTCATTTATAACTATTTTTACAGCTGAAAAATAATTGGATTCAATGATACAATAATAGATGTGACATATTTATTTATTTATTTACTTTGAAAAAAAATTATATATATATAAACTTTTAAAAAATAAGTTAATAATTTATCATGACAGCAGTGCACGGGACTTAAATAAAATTTATTTTATATTTTTTTATAATATCTTAAATTTACGAATAAAAGAGCACGCAAAATACAAAAAGACAAATAAAATGTTCGAATCGATTCATTTTAAGACTATATTGTATTATAAAGTATTTCTGAAATGTTTTTTTAATTAGTAGTGTTAAAAGGTAAAATTTGGTATCATAACAGAAAAGTTGTAATATACTCCAACATTTTTTCAATAAAAATCTTTAACAATTAAAACTTCCTGAAATCTCCAATATAAATAAACGGCAATGCCCTCCTCCATCTCCATCCACCAGAAGAAGAAGAAAATTCCCACACTTTCTGATTCCAGGAATTGAAAAATGTTATCGCTACCTCCCATAAAATACTTCCTTTTTACTAAACGAGTGTCCAAAATTTGTTGTGATGAAAAAGATAAATGCCGTGTAATCATCCAAGGTCAACTACTAGTCTTTTGCTAAGCGACATTGAAACATCTGCCTCCTCTCCCCTCCCCCTGTTTTCCCATTCTTTTGCGGACATAACCACCAAC
Source organism: Argiope argentata (assembly GCA_026289955.1). NCBI lineage: Eukaryota > Metazoa > Arthropoda > Arachnida > Araneae > Araneidae > Argiope > Argiope argentata. Next base: position 1,398,697 of record JAOUZG010046964.1, read on the forward strand.
ATCTTATCTCTAGGAGGTTCAGGAATGAAATTAGCAAGTTCCCCACAGTCGTTCGTTAACAGGAATAACCAGGTCCTGTTAACTCGTTCGCGAACGACTGTGTGGATCCACACACTCGTTCGTAAACAGGAATAACCAGGTCCTGTTAACTCGTTCGCGAACGACTGTGTGGATCCACACACTCGTTCGTAAACAGGAATAACCAGGTCCACACACTCGTTCACGACCGACTGTGTGGATCCACACACTCGTTCGCGACCGACAGTGTGGATCCACACACTCGTTCGCGACCGACAGTGTGAATCCACACACTCGTTCGCGACCGACAGTGTGGATCCACACACTCGTTCGCGAACGACTGTGTGGATCCACACAGTCGTTCGCGAACGAACGACTAATCCAGAAAATGGCGACCCGACTCAGTTCGTTCACTTAGATGACCCGTTCGTTCGCGAACGACCCACCTCTAGTCAGGACTCATAACTATAGGTTGTTATTTGGGTGAGGGTGCGGGAGTATACCATTGCCGCAGTAAAAAGAGAATATATTTAAAAAATTTAAAAGGTAGAAGATTAAAGTTTAGATAAGAATATTACGAGGTCTTTTACTTTTAGGATTAGGGAGATAAATGGGTATATTAGCAACTGCATCATTTTCAATATTACAAAGATTGTTAAAGAATTTAGTAGCAAGTTTTTTAATAAATTGTTTAAGGGGGGGATAATCAAGACATTTATACATATCAGTATTGTGCATATAAGGCCTCATGCCACAGAAATTTCTAATTATATTATTTTGGAGCCTTTCAACTAATCTTAAGTTAGATTTGGCGGCATACCCCCACACAGGACAGGCATAAGTGATTACTGGACGCAAATAGGCAGTGTAAATAAGTATTTTATTAGATCTAGACATTTTGGAGTTCCGAGAAATTAAGGGGTAGAATTTACGAGTTAGGTCTCGGAACTTTTTGGTAATATAAATAAAGTGGGGTTTCCAGGTTAGTTTTTGATCAAGTACAACGCCTAAATATTTACATTCCTTAGACCACGGGATAATTTGGTTTTTAATTTTAAGAGGGGGGGACTTTAATTTACCAGTAGATTTATTAAATAAAATTGCTTCGGTTTTACTAGCATTAATCTCAATTTTCCATTTCGTAAACCAGTCCTCAAGAGTTTGAAGGTGTCTATTGAGAGCTATAGTGGCGTAGTTAATATTTTTGTTTTTAGTTAGTATGGCTGTGTCATCAGCATATAAGCACATCATGGTGTTAAATTGCTTGGGGATATCATTAATAAATAGAGTGAATAATATCGGACCTAGTTTAGATCCTTGTGGGACACCAGCCTGAACATTTTTGGTATCAGAGAATTCCTGATTAATTTTGATTTTGAAGGATCTGTCACTGAGGTACGATATTATGATTTTGATTAGGTGTGGGGGGATTTTGTAGTTTATGAGCTTGTAAATAAGGCCATCTAGCCAAACTCTGTCGAAAGCCTTCTGAATGTCAAGGAAAACAGCAGCAGTTTTTTGCTTATTTTCGAATCCTGATTCAATAAATTCAACAGCCCTAAGGAGTTGATGAGTTGTTGATAGATTTCTGCGAAAACCGAACTGTTCCGGCATGAGGATGTTATTATTGTCAAGAAAATTATTTAATCTATTGAGTATAATATGTTCAGTAATTTTACTAATAGTTGGTAGGAGGGAAATTGGTCTATAGCTTACTGGGTCGGTTGGGTCTTTGCCGGGTTTTAATATGGGGATAACTGCAGCTGTTTTCCAGGTAGAGGGGAAATATCCGAATTTAAGACAATTATGAATAATTAAAATAAGCAAATTTTTAAAGTTATCAGGGATATTTTTTAGCATTTTATTACTAATATTGTCGATGCCGGGGGCTTTTTTCACATTAAGTTTTTTCAGTTGGTCATTAATTTCATTCAATGTTGGGGGGGGGGGGAATCATTAAATTCAGTTGGTAAATGTTTAAGAAAGCTTTCAACTGTATTATTTACAGCTTGTTCTGTATTACTGTCGTGTAGGTTATTTAATTGAAATTGTTTCTCCAGGCTAAGAGCCAGGCAGTTTGCTTTATCTTTATCAGTTAATGCCATACTAACTGGGCCTTTAAGGGCCGGAATTCTTAGTTTTTTATTTTTGAAGTTCTTGACTAATTTCCAGATAGAACCATCTTCCGTGTTAACATTGATAAGTTTGTTTATAAATTCTTTATTTTCAAAGTTACTATTAATTTTTTCAATTTCTTTATTCAGAGAGTTCATGAACCTCTTGAAAACTGGGTCACGGGTTTTTTGATATTTTTTCCTGGCAAAATTTCTGTCTCTGATGAGTGATCTTAACCTAGGATCAATAAATTTTTGATTAATTTGTAGGGAGGTAGTGGCAAGATTTTTTGCATTAGTTAACCGGTTTTCTAAGTAGGTGACAAGATTTTCAATCGTTTCGGTATTTTGGATATTTTCAAAATTTGGAATATCTTGCAGGCTAAGGTCTAATTTATAATTGTTCCAGTTGGTTTTAATTTTACGATCATTATCCGGGAGGGAATATTTGAAGAAAAAGTTTAGTAAAATTGGATTATGATCCGAGCTAAGTTCAGGGATAGAAACAATTTCATAAGGGTATAGGAAATTTTTGATAATAGTGAGGTCTAAAAAACTAGCAGATTGAGGGCCAAATCGGGTGGGAGAATCAGGGGCTATGATTTCTAAACCAACTTGGAGAGCGAAGGATTTTAAGGATTTGCCTTTAGGACAATTGTGATTACTGCCCCAGATGGCGAGGTGTGCGTTAAAATCACCCCAAAAAATTGGGTTGGATCCGGTTTGCATAAGGTTTTCTATGTCAAATGTGAAATTAGAGTTATGAGCTTTAGGTGGAATATATATAGAAATAAGCGTTAATGGTTCTTGATTTTTTAAATTAATATTGACTACATTGGCTTCAACGAGAACGACGAGAACCCCTGGGCAGGTTGTTAAATAGTCCCAACAGTTGGAGAGGTGGGAGGTGCGTGACGAAGCCAAGGTGCTCATTGGATGTCAGACTGAGGAGGAGTGACAACAAGAAATGGGGAAATGTTGCATTACAGTTAAGTTAAGAAATATTAGGATATATTGAAATTAAATGTGAAGTAGGAAAACAAACAAAAATTAAAGGAGGATATTACGGGGTCTTTTAATGCGAGAGTTAGGTTCATATTTGGGAATAGATAGAATGGCTTCATTATCGTGTGCGTCAATATTTTTAAAGAATTTTAAGGCAAGTTTTTTGATAAATTTTTTGAGGGGAGGATAATCTAATGCTTAGTACATATTAGTGTTAGGCATGTACCATTTACATCGGCAGAATCTGCGTATTAAGTTATTTTGCTGAAGTTCAACAATTCTTAAATTAGATTTCGCAGCATAACCCCAAACCGGACATGCATATGTTAATACCGGACTCAAATAGGCAGTGTAAATAAGTATTTTATTATCCCTAGACATTTTGGAGTTTCGAGAAATTAATGGAGAAAATTTACGAGTTAGGTCTCGAAACTTGCTTTTAGTATAAATAAAGCGGGGACGCCAAGAAAGTTTATTATCTAAAATAACACCTAAATACTTACATTCCTTAGACCACGGGATTTTTTGTTCTTTAATTTTGATGGGGCGGAATTCTTTGTAAATATGATTTTTAGTGGATTTTTGTTTTTGGATTTTTGTTTTTGACTAGTATTGAAGTGTCATCAGCATACATGCAAATCATAGTGTTGAATTGTTTTGGTATGTCATTTATAAATAGAGAAAAAAGAACAGGTCCAAGTTTGAATCCCTGTGCAACACCCGCAAAAATGCGTTTGATGACAGAGACTTCATTATTGATCCTGACGCAGAAAAATCTGTTACTAAGATATGAAATAATGATTTTAATAATGTAACTAGGAATATTGTAGGTAATAAGCTTGTGAATAAGGCTATCTTGCCAAACTCTATCAAAGGCTTTCTGAATAGCTAGAAAAACAGCAGCGGCTTTTTGGTTGTTAGCAAAACCTTCCTCAACGTATTCAACTACCCTGACCAGTTGATGTGTCGTCGAAAGGTTATTCCTAAAACCAAATTGTTCAGGGCACAAAATATTGCTCTGTTCAAGAAATAAATTAAGTCTGTTAAGGATAATATGTTCGGCGATTTTACTAAGGGAGGGAAGTAGTGATATGGGCCTATAACTGGTTGGTTCGGTGGGATCTTTACCAGGTTTAAGTATGGGGGCAACGACTGCTGTTTTCCACCTAGTGGGGAAGTGACCTATGGCCATGATTTTATGAAGGATAATTTGGTGGATAGAGACAGCGTTAGGGGGGGGGAGATTTCTAATAAGTTTATTGTTAATTCCATCAAGCCGAAGGGCTTTTTTAAGTTTATTTATACAATCATTAAGAGAGGGTGGAGTGACATCACTAAAATAACTAGGGAAATTATCCCGAAAGTCACTGACAGAGTTACTCACAAGCGTCTCTGTTCCTTCATGAGTGAGGTTGTTCAATTGAAACTGTGTCTCAAGGCTATCGGCCAAGCAGTTTGCTTTGTCAATGTCTGTATTTGCAATACTAACCTGACCTTTAAGGGCGGACACTTAGTGTTTTTTTCTTTTTGAATGCAGAGACTAGGTTCCAAATGGAGCCGTCCTCTGTACTGGCATTAGCAATTTTATTAACAAAGTCGTTTCTTTCAGCTTTTTCGTTAGGACTTTGCATGGTTTTATTAATTTTATTCATAATACTCTTGAAGACTGGGTTCCTGGTTCTTTGAAAAATCCTTCTTCTTTGAAAAATTTCTTTCTTTACGCAAATAACGGATTTTGGGATCTATGTAATTTTGATTGATTTTAAGGGGTTTAGAAGCAGCGACCTTGGCATCTAAAATAATTTTTTCAAAATATTCAGTTAACTGGTCAAGTTGTTCTTGGGTGTGGGGATCAGTATTAAATTTAAAGTTGGTAACTTTACATTTTCCCAGTTTGTAGTAATTTTTTGGCAGCTGTCAGATAAAGTGTACTTAACCCCATTTTCCTTAATTTTTAGCTTATGATCAGAACTGAGGTCGGGGATAGAGTTTATTTCATATGGGTAAAGAAAGTCTTTAACTAACGCGAGATCAATTGTACTGGCTGAAAGTGCGCCATACCTGGTAGGGGAGCTAGGAGCCAAAATGTCTAAACCAACTTGATTAGAAAATGAATAGAGTGCGTTACCGCATGCATTATTATTTTTACAACCCCAACTGGTATGGTGGGCGTTAAAATCGCCACAAATAATTTGATTGGAGCTGATTTGGATAAGATTTTCAATATCAAAAGTAAACAGGTAGTTATCAGTACTGGGGGGGGATATAGATTGAGGTAAGGGTGATTGGGTCTTTAAGATAATCAAGGGCTACCACCGTGGCTTCAACATAATAAAGGGAGGGAGGGGTGACTTCATGATGGGGGATACCGTTTTTAATTAAAATGGCAGTACCGCCACCTTCACTGTAGGTTCTATAGCAAGAATAAGAATGATAATTAGCCAGAAAGATTTTTTCTTTGTGTTCTAAGGTGAGTTTCCTGTAAAAGAATAGCATCGGGGTTATGATTATTTACGAATGAGCGAAAGTCGTTGATTTTGTTTGAAATGCCATTTGCATTCCAGAAAAAAATACGCATGCTGTTGCACTTGAAAATTAAAATTTGAGAAATTCTGGTAGACCAATAATGACATCTGCCAGTATGAGGATTTTATTTGCGTCGTTTTTAGCCTTTTTCATGGCTCCAAATTTGTTAATAATGTTTGGACATGACTCTAATATTCTTTTAACAAAATTCATTAGTTCAGAAACATTACTGTTATTCGGATTATCGGCCTTTGGTGGCTCCATCTGTTTGACCTGAGGTGGTTTTAAGATGTCAGCAAAAGTTGTATTTTCTCTAATGAAGTTAGTCGGTTTTTTGATAGTATTAAAACGCGGGAAGAGTTGATTCCTGTTTTGTTGGGGGGGGGGGGGTTAATCTAGGGGAACAATTCACATCCGCAATAGGAAGCCACATGACCCTCCTTTTTACAGTTGATACAAATAGGTGTAGCAATCCTTTCCTTCGTTTCACATGCATTAGTCCGCTCGCTTTTAGGTTTACTAATCTAGTAATCATAACTCTGGCTACGTGAATATTCTTGAACTTTAACATGTTGCTCAGGGGAAGTAGGAACAGTTTTAGTAAAGCCGTTTGCAAATTCAGTATCTGTGTTGCCGCAAACTTTCTGTATATCAGTAAAAATGTTTGATATTCGTCAACATACCTGAGCATTATGGAAGGGACCTTAGGGGGCGTGTCTATGGTTTCGTGCGTTGTGCAGCTGTGCGAATCTATTTTGAAGAGTAATAGCAGGTTCAACATTGTTAGCATTTACATTACGGGATGCAATTTTTCTTTTATTAGGGGATTTAAATTTTTCTTCACTATTTGGTTTACTATCGTGAGTTTGGGGATTTGGGGCACAACTACCAGTCTGACAAACAAATGAGGTGATATTACCTTCGGCTTCGTCAATCTGAGAAATCAGGTCACGTCGACGGGGCGTCCATTTCCCTGTAGATTTCAGTCTCCGAGGCATCATCGAACTGATGAGTGAGGTTGACAATGACATGGTTTGTCCCTTCAAGCAGTTGCTGGAGTCCAAAAATATTCTGGTAGGTTTTGCTCCTGAGCCGGCAAGCCTCGCATTGGGGCGTGTCTTTTCGCTGATCTTCATGATCGATTACCATTTCCGCAGAAGAATCAGCGCAAAAGTGCTTATTTGCTTTATCCTCCATATCGCTACAGTTCATGACGTTAGTTAGACTGAGAATGCTAAATGTGCCAACAGAGAATGCTAAATGTGAGTAGAATAGGCTACTGCCTGGGGGCCCTTTTCTACTTCAAGGGTATACAAGTTTGTTTGTTTTTTGGTGCAAAGACTTTAGTGCTTTTTTATAGGGACATTCTACTTGAACATATTCTGAATAAAATCAATATTAGTTTAAATTTCAGAATGCTTTTTAAAACTTATTTCATGTTCCCAGATTTGTGTGCCTGCAATTCAGTGTGACCTTATCCGTGTTTAGTTGGCAGACAGACTCCACAATTTCCTTCTTCCGTAACGATTGCAGAAAGAGGCGGAGTGGGCATTGCAACGGTAATTTCGGAGAATGGCTACGCTTGTCTCATCGAAGGGGACGTTCGTTTCCGACACTCCGTTCAAATATGAAAGGGTGAGAGCTATATGTCCTTGAGAGAGGAGTTAATAATGTTCTGTAGATTTCTGTTTATTCCCTTTTTCTGTCTGCACTCGTTTATTAAATTACTAGTTTATACATTTTGCGTATACAATCAAAATACTTTGTCAGCGATAATTTTAAAATTAAAAAAAAATTATTCCTCATAAAATTATATAATATACATTTTACTTTATATACTTTCAGCGTCTGAACTTTTTAATTAAAATCAGAATGTCAATTGAACCAGAATATTTTTTTTAAAAAAATGCTGATAAAATTCCTTAATACAAAATCATCCACATTTGCTTAATTGTTTCTTAAATTTGGAAAAAGATTGTCAAAAGTCAGAGAAAAATTACAGGGAAAGGAATCTTTGAAAAGGAAAAAGTTTGAATTTTAAGATGATATAAAAATATTTCTTTTAGAATAATTTGGTCCGAAGTAATTGTAGAAAAACAATAACTTCGGATAACTAACAATAATAATAAACAACAAACAAGAAGTGAATAATTATTAAGAAACGAGCAAGTACTTACAGCTATAAAAACAAATTATAGGGCATTAACACTTGTACATTTTAATCTTTTGTTCCGCTTGCTTTTTTAAAAATGTATTTGATTCTTTCATTCTTTCCATCTCAATTATGAAATTTCTTTTACTGTCAAACATATGTAACTAAATGAAGGTGCTTGTTAAGTAATTAAGTTCAAAGAATTATATTTAAACAAAGAAATATTTTGATTCTTACATTCTAACGTGTTAGTTCTATTAAATATGGATACCGTTATACATCGATACATGTAAACATTTCACAAATTACATTATTCAGATCATAGTTCTTTCATGAAATTTAAGAACTGTCATATTTTTTTATAACAATAACATGAATTATTCGTCCCTGGAAAAAAATTGGGAGCTCCTTTTTGTTCTTTCTTTTGAAAAATATACAATTTTGATTTTCGTGAGTATCAGAATTTTAAAAAGCATTCTGCATCAGAATTTTAAAAAGTATTCATAAGAATAGATTCTTTTTCAAAGAACTTCATATTATACTTTTAATCATCTCGCGACGATTTTTTTCTTCCTTCTTTGGTATCTCAACGTTCGAAAATTATATATACTTCTGTAATTCAAATATGTCTATATTCTTTAATGTTTATATACAACATTAGAAAAATATAAACATAAAAAATATAATTTACGGAGTTTTCTTCCTCCTCAGTAAAAAGCACACCTTTCTAGATTAAATTCTTAAAAACTTTGTTCTGGGGCATTGGCAGCGTACTACTTCTTTTTGTATACACTGCTATACGGCAATTCTTTTGCAAACAGAACAATTTCTTATTTGTACACTGGAAACATTTAACTGGCTCTTGTAACTTAACTCCACATCTGTTAAAAAGAGGGACAAAATAGGCTGACTTTCATAAATTTATGGCCGAGAGAAACTCAGTTGTAAAATTTCTGATTCCCCTCAGCTCCAATTGGCTAAATATCTCAAGCCGTTACAAAAAATCCAAGACAACGTTCTTGAAAGCAGTTACTCTTTCAGTGGAAGTAGTTTCAACACTGAATTAAAATTACTATAACTTATTACTTTAAGGTCCTTGTCTTCATATATCCGCTGCTTTATTTATAAATTATGTTACAATTTTTTCAGTGTTAAACCTATAATCAAAAATATGCTGATGCCTTTTATTAGCTTTTTCCTGGTAATTTGGGTAGTTGATTTTAATTATTCTACTTTCATTTTTAATCTTTTCTAAATTGATAAGAATAGAAATTTGCACCAAGAAACCAAAATTATCTGAACTCTCTGGCTATTATGGTCAGAAAACATCAAATATTTGGAAGAAAAAAAAAGGATTTTCAAAAAAAAAAATGGAATTTGCACTAAAAAATTAAAGATAATTACAGAAGGAAATTACATGTAATAAATCACCAGTTGTTATAATTATTACTTATTATAATATAGTCTTTTATAATTATATAAGCTATATAATTTTTTATTAATTGCATAAGCTAATTACTTGTATATTGTAAAATTGATCTGGAAGATAAATTTAAGAAATATTACTTCCCCCCCAGTCGGCAAATATCGCCCCCCGTCGACAAATTGCTCTGTTCACGGGGCAGACTTCATTCATGCATTTCATTCACTTATTCATAGATCGTAATAAAGATCTGAGTCAGAGAACGTTCTCCTCTAATTCAGTAGCCCCAGGGGTATCGCCTCCACTTTCGGGACTTTGGGGCTGCAACAGATTTGTATGTGCACCAGCCATCAAGTAAACGGAGAGTCTTCGGTCGGCTGGAGTGAGATGCCATACCAATCAGGTTGACCCAGCCAAAAAACACTTATGTTTAGGAGAAAGCTGCAGACTATTAGAAGTACCCAATAGCAATTTCACGAAAAGAAAATCCCGAAATATGAGAATTGTTTTCCAGAGATTATGAGAAAAATGAAAGTTGTGCTATTCAACAGCTTCTGGATAGCGATTAAGAAAAAGTACCAAGAACTTGGTGTTAAAATATTTAATACCTTTTACGAGCATGAACTTGAGGGCAGAATACACTCATTTTATGCAATTCACACTGGTATCGCATGAAGCTAGACTCATGAAATCAAACCTGTTTTCATTTTAATCTAATGTTATAAAATTCAGTTCAAGGAAAAAAGCCGTCAGATTATGCTGGAATTGTTTCCTTTCAAATAAGTTTGAATGCAGAAGTCCGATGAAAGACTGACATACGAAACGAAAAATATCTCCACCAACGTCTATAAGTTTATTCCATATCTTGGACTCATGCTGAGCGAAGCACTTGATATCCGTTGATAAAAATTTCTTGTCGAGAAGAAACTCCGGTTCATCGGTCGCCGAGTGACGCGAATGAACTCGAAAATGCACCAATAGTTCAAAAGCTGTCGAATTGTTATTAGATATTATCTTCGCAATTCAATGGAGATTTGAGAGGAGGCCACGTCACAATTTATCGGATAATTCATTTTTTACCAATTGAAAGCAATATTTCCGAGCATCAAATAAAGAAATGACGCCTTTAGCCCTGCCGTTCCTATTACATAATAATGTATTTTAAATGGTTTTATTTATTTGCCTCTGTGTTGCTATTCATAAATATTTAATTAAATTTTTATCACTTTAAAAATTATTAAAAACTTATTTTAAAAATTTGTTTCCGATCAATGAAAAAAAGCTGATAGAGTATTGTTTCTCAAAAATCATTTTTAGAGCACTTCCGAGCTTTCAAAAAAAGTTTATTGTTCCTGGCACTCATTTTTATTTAGAAGTAAAGACATGTGCGCCAATGAATTTTGCCTAGTAAAATATTTTGCATTTAATGTTTGTCATAGTAAAAATATTATCGAAATTTTAAAAAAGTTTGTGTCATGTTTATCTACAAATATTTCTCGTTTCTTATAAACAAGCATTTATTATTACTCTATCTTTATATAAATATAAAGAGATAAAGAAATATAAGCACAAATACAAATATTTCTAAAATATATATAAATGGCTTAATAAATATAGAATCATATATTTCGCAGTTATAATAATATTGCACAATATAATAAAATGTTTACTACTGAAGCAAAAATGAATTTTATTTTCATTACATTTTTAATTGACATTATGAATTTATTTCAAATATTCATATATAAATTATATTCAAATGTATGTGTTATTGGCAAAGTATGTAATCCAGTATTCTATAGAATGCCTAGGAATTGAATAGAATGTCTAAAACCAGCCGGCAATGTATAAAAAGATTCATATTTCACAAATTTGTAGGAATTCTATGAAATGCCAACTGAAAACCCGGAAAAATATGAAATAGTTTCCGATTCAATGAAATGGATATTTTGTGCTTCCTTTGTTTAAAAACTAAAAATACTATCAAAAGCAAAATAAATTCTAAAATCAATCTGAAAAAAAAATGAATTCGAATATATA
>JAOUZG010046964.1:1421760-1435153 GCA_026289955.1 Argiope argentata
CATTGCTTATTTAAACAGAAAAATCAGTTTTTTTCATTCCTCTCTGCTATTTTTCCGTTTCATTTCGGAAGTTTTTGTGAAGCGGAGTCAAAGTCGAATGCAGAAGTTAAAGTAATTTGAGATCAACTCCCATCCAAGAACTATTGAATATGGGGCTTTGATGAGCTTAATATCTGATATCGGATATCCAGGGAACTCACACTGACTTAAGAGACCACAGGGTGAACCTTTCGCCGTTTGAATCCAGTGAAAAAGAATAAAAAAGCTCGCAAAATAATTGTCGGAGGAATCATAACTCTACGCAAACTTCTCACATTAAAATTAATGGAATACTTACTTTTTTTCTGATTGAACGAGAAATTTAAAAATAAATAAATGAGACTTTTTTAAGGGAGGCAAAGGAATCAGAAAGCAGTGATTAAACCGGGGCGCTAGAATTGTTGTCCGCTTCTCATATTACCATTCCATAAAAATATTCATCCCATTTTATGTTTTTTACTCCACAGGATAGAAGTGCCATAAACAACAAGACACGTCTATGGCCTGGCGGCATTGTTCCATTTGTGCAAGATCCTGGTCTCCAAGAAACAGTTAGATGTTAGTTATTTTGGGAAAATTGAAATTTATTTATGTGAAAATTAATTTTAGAAGGTTATTTCGTCAAATATAAAAGTATATAGATTTTAAAGACTGTATAATAACTTTTAATTTTGCGAAAAATTAGCAATTTTAAATATAATGACACTCGATACAAAACGAAGAACTTTTTTCAGAATTCATGCTTTCTATTTACTTACAGATTTGTTTCTGATCGACAGAGCTATGGACCAGTACAAGAGAAGAACGTGCGTCCGATTTGTCCCTAGGACGAATGAAAAAGATTACATCCGGCTGCATCCGGGAAAAGGGTACGCGTCCCTTCTTTTCTCACAATTTTAAAATTCACCGGTTGAACTAATTTTCCAAGTTATTTTCTTGAATAGCAATGGTTAAATTATTTATTCGGATAATTATTCAGAAAGAAGGTTACCTTTTAAGAATTGTCTCTCAATAAAAGGAGTAATGAAAAAATATTTCGTGAAATCTTACACTGTTTAACATCCTGAACAAATTTCGTTTTTACACTTTTATCAGAGTTTATAGGAATCCTCTGAAAGAAAAAGAAAACTGTAGAAATGACATTGAAACGGTCAGACAGATTCCCTTTTGCATCTCAATAAGCGTGTGCAGCTCCATCCCCGTCATCTGGACGAGGGGTGGGCAGACATACTAATCGAAGAAAAAAAAAATAGAAGGATGTATTTCTCCCATTCTTCCCTCTCTGACGAGATTCGGGAAGGAAGGAGTCTCGAACTGTTCCATTTGCATGGAACAGAGAAGAGGGACTGGCAGAACGCACGCCAGACGGTCTCCGGAGTCTTTAGAAAGGAGCAGAGGAGAAGTCGCTCTCGCCTCGATTTCTTCCATCCACAGCTTTTTTTTCCTTTCATCTTTCCGGTTTTCGAACAAATGATAACTGCTCTCATGAGCAGGGCTGACCATCTGGGGGGACGCTATGCACCAGACCCCAATATGGCCAAGAATTATGATCTGAAAGGTAATATCGTGATGGAACGAGCAAGAAATTGGAAAAATGGCGGGAATTTGAAATATACACTCACAGGCATATTACAGTTAAGTGCAAGTGCGCAACATAATAAAAACATAACAAGTGCCGTCATTTACCTTACCCACTAAATTAAATTGCCTGTATCACTTTGATCATTCGCACTTTAACATGTTAAATATTGTTAGATCTAATCATGTTCCTGTCAAGGAAGTATCCCTCTGAGTGTCAAGAATCGGTATCAAAAAAGAAGCTTAGCAGAAAAAGAAGAAAATTTATATTTCAAAAACTCATGTGTAGATCTGTTTACTTGTCTACGAAGTAATTCTTGCAATGAAATGGTTTTGATTTCAGAATTTACATTTCAAGCTTCAACTAGCAAAAAACTTTCTGCACAAACTACACTATCTTGCAATGAAAATGTAGAAACTGTGCAAACATTCGAAGAATCATGATTTTGTACAATTATGATTGAATCAGAAAGTAATGCCAATAACAAATGGTATCAAACATATGACTTAAATTACTATTGGTCATTCAGGTTTATGACCAAGCATAAGTTTATGATGTTTTATGTTAAAAACAGACCAGTCAACACAAAAGAGATTTTGCTATATGCTAGAGGTAAATAATTTTCTGTACTTTACTACTTTGAAAAAAAGAAAGTGCCAGTTAATAAAAAGAAACTTCGCAATTGACTGATTTTTTTCAAAAATGCTAGAGTTGGTATTTTTTTTTAGTTGTGTATTATTTTTCAGAGGAAATGACAAAAATATTATTTTCTATTTTTATAGGTGTCTATAATTGGTGAAAGTTATCAACTGTAATTCAAAACTATGAGCGTTCAATCAGTCACTTGATTCATTTATTGCCAGGAAAGAGTTACTGAAACGACTCAATTAATGTTCGACCATTGATGAAACAAATCAAGATAATAGAAATAAGGAAACGGAATGACTTAAATTACGTTTTTATTGTAGATGTGACTCTACTTAATGCATGTAATCATCTGCCGCTTCGAGGAACCCATGGAATATTAGGACCGTCTCATAATGAAAATTTTAATCGATTTATTAAGTAAATGTGATTTTGCATGAAGGCGATTTTATGTATTGAAAAATTCCAAAAAATAAGATTGTGCATGATTTAGCACATACGCCAAAAGAATAAATTATTAGCTTAGGAAATGAAGTTCTTTATAAAATGAAAGCTCATACAAAAGGAGCCGCGTATTACAAAATTCAAATGGATTCTACTTCTGATATTTATCATATTAATTAATCCTCAGTCTTTATTAGGCATGCAATTTTCGAAGAGAAAAGATTAAGTACAAATGAGTAGTTAGCAGAGTTTACTGAAGTAGCTGATGTGGCTGGAGAAGAACTAGCTAAAGCTTTATTGGAAATATTAAGTGAGCTTGGTTTAGATATTACAAATTGTTGTGGACAGAGATGCGGCACCGGTAGCAGTATGAAAGGGGGATATAAAGATATGCACTCCAGAATAATTTCTCAAAACCTGCATGAAATTTATGTGCCTAACCCATAACATTCTTTTAAGTTATTAATTTATAATGCCGTTCCAAGCAGTATTTTTTGGGGGGATATTGCAAGCTTATATTGCTTTCCTCCCCCCATCTATAAAAAGATGGGAAGCTCAGCAAAAGTATTCAAACGTAGCTTTTAAACCATTGTGCAACACTCATTCAGAAGCCAAATATAGATACGGTTGAAGCAGTGTCTATATAGTTCGAAAAACGAGTGGTGGCTTAGAAGATTTTATTGATGCAAATAACAATAATACGTCGATATTCGAAGCTAAAAGGCGATTGGATTGACGCTTGTTTTATGCTTAATAGTGTGGTTTACAATATTGTCCAAAATCAGCCCTATCAATGAACAATTTCAAGTAAAAACTGCAGTTCTCGACTGCGCTTTTAATTCAGTCAATACATTTAAAACTGAAATCCAAAATTTAAGAACAAAATTGAACTCATTTTGAGACGAAACAAAAGCGATCGCACGTGATTTGAATCTTTCAGCACATTTCCCTGAAAAAGGAATTCGAAAAAAAGAATAAATAAATTTTTAAACAGAGAAGGATGAAGCTATAAAAAAACCGGTTGAAGAATTTAGATGTTAATTTTTAACACTGTAACTGTTACTATTATGAAGAGAAACTATTAGAAGAGAATTCTATGATACTATTAGAAGATAAATTTAAAAGTATTTCAAATTAGCCACTGATATAAAAACTTTAGAAAAAAACATTATTTTGAAATATGTTCTCAAAACTGTATTAATTTTATAATAACGATGTAGATGAAAATTTAATCAAATAATCACTTTGCTACTAGATTTCAATTTGAATGAAAGGGAGACAAATAATGCTTTACGCATATTGCAATATACACTGCTCAAAACAATTAGGGGAGCAAGCAAAAAAATCAAGAAAACCGTGCGAGACAGCCACGTATTGGGATACAATGGGTAGTACACGCGTATCCATGCGCAATACAGAGAAAAAAATAAAACAATATGGAATTAAGCTTTAATTCTTTGAAAATATGAAAAAAAAACATGAAAAGATGATTTAGGGCAACAATTTGGTTACATGTAAACGATAAAAAAAGGCTCTGAATAGACATGTTGCATGAGTTTTCATAGAGCGTGTGGTCTCCTCGAACATCTAAGACTGCTGAACATCTGTTTGCCATGGATGCGATGAGGTTATCGATCAGACTTTGGGGAATACTGTTCCATTCCTCAAGAAGTGCAATCTCCAAGTCTGGGACAGTCATAGGCGGCCTTGGACGCGCAACAATGCGTCGTCCGAGCATGTCCCAAACATGCACGATTGGATTCAGGTCAGGAGAGGACGCTGGCCATTCCATACGCTGTATTGTTTCAGCTTCAAGCATGTTCTCCACTTGACGAACTCTATGCGGTCGGGCATTATCATCCTGGAAAATAAAGGAATCGCCAATGGCTCCAGCGTAAGGGATGGCATGAGATCGCAGTATCTCGTCTGCATACCTGGGGCCCGTCAAAGTGCCATTCCGAATGATATGCAGGTCCTTACGTCCGCCTATGCTGATTCCACCCCATACCATCCAACCAGGTCGTCTGTATTGTGACCTTTCACGAACGAATGCGGGGTTATTTCGAGTGCCCCTCTCTCTCCATACCAGAACACGTCGAGTGTCACTCTCCAGACTGAATAGGGACTCGTCTGCAAACAGCTCTTGGCTCCAATCATGTTGCTGCTGATCTCGATGTTCAGCAGCCCATCTTCTTCGGGCCGCACGGTGGCATGGGATCAACGGAATGCAGACCATTGGCCTACGTGCATAGAGCCTTCCCCCATGAAGACTATTACGTACTTTTTGGCTGGACACACTTCGTCCTGTTGCCAAGAGCAACTGTCTTTGCAGCTGAGTAGCATTCTCTGTTCTGTTTCGACGGGCTGTTAACCGTACATACCGGTCATCAGTTGCTGTAGGGGCGCGTGGCCGACCTTGCCCTGGTCGAAGTCTAACATTTCCTGTTTCTTGGAATCGATTCCACAGCCTTGCAACAACACTTCTGGCGACTCCAACAGCATCCGCGACACTGCGTTATGTTTGGCCTGATTCCAGTCAGCCTATAACACACCATGCCATGGATTCCGGTAAATCACGTTGTTCAAACATTCTCATAAGCTTGTCTCAAAAACAAAAAGACTGCGAAATCAAATTTCACAGTTACGGCAACAGACGTTTCTGCAACAACCCGATTTCTGGCCTTATCTCCTTTTTCTGGTTTTTGACGTCATGAACTTTGATTTACGTATAAAGTTTTCTTCTTCCGTTTCCTGGCAGGCTGTAATTTATTTATGATTCATTTTATGTTATTTATTGGTAGACATCTTTGCATAATTCTGTTAAAACCATGTGCTCCCCTAATTGTTTTGAGCAGTGTATATTAATAAATAATTATAGTGATTTATTTCTGAATGCATGAACAGTATTAAAACTTTTCTCTGCGTTGCCTGTTACTAAAGCTGAGAGCTCCTTCAACTTAATTTAGTTAAGTTTTAATTTAGTTTAGTTACATTAACGTTCCGGTGTAAAGCAGCACTAGGACCATTTGGGGACGGACCTCGTAATTTTGAACTGTGGTCAGATGACGAGGATGCTCTTTCAGCAAATTATTGATGAAAAATTTGCCTTCGGTCAAGAAAGTGGGCTTGACGCTTAAATGTACTTGTTTTACTAAGCATCGAAAAAAATGTGTAAAGATTTGTTAATTTCCTGAAGTATTTAATAGCATTATGCATTAAATGAACATGCAGTAGTAATTTGTGTTCACATTTATATATTTTTCGACTTTGAAAGAATTGTAGGACTCTATTGGTTTCTTGCGCCAGAGCCTCTTCATAGAGAAGGCCGGCTCTGCTTATGGAGGAGGAAGAGTGTTGCAGTGCGCTATGCTATAAAACTCCCCTAAACGATTCCTGGAATTTCCTTAGAATAGTTTTTTTTTAAATAACTTGTCAAGAACCAGAATTACAGTGTGCTTCAGGTATGTTGACAACCAGAATCTTTCAGAGGACCCTATTAGCATCTATGCTATATGCTATTAGCTATGATGCTTTCGATATTCTCATACATTCCAGAATCGCTAAGATACTGTGACAAGGTTGTTGGGAATTTTGTGCTAATAGCGGAGTACCATTGATTTGAATCTTTTAGAAATCATCCAACTACTGCAAACTTTTTGATGCATTTTACTTTACAACTTTATGAGCCAATTTTTGCTACAATATACTATATATTTTACTGCATTTTTTATTCTTTTGCTATCTGTTTTATGTTTTGAATGTGTTTTACGTCATTGCAGTAGTTTCTAAATCAAATTTCCCTCTTATGACAGGTGTTATTCCTTCGTGGGTCGAGTGGGAGGTCCACAGATCGTCTCTTTGGGCAACGGCTGCGGATGGCAAGGAACCATTATTCACGAATTGGGCCACGCCATCGGATTCTACCACGAACAGAACAGATCAGACAGAGACGATTATTTAAAAATCTACTGGGAGAACATCAAGCCAGGCAATAATTCCTTTTCTCATTTATTAAAACTTTTGGAAATCCCTTTTTTATTTGTAGTTTATACAACACATTATTTTACAATAATTTAAATTTAATTTTAAATAATTATTCCTAGAAAAGAAAGGTACATTTATTTCCATTCTATTTACCCCTCCTTCGAAAAGCGATGTAAATAGAATATATCTTTTTATCTAAAAGAAAACTGCGTCGCTCCAAATCCATATCATTTCTATAGTGCATACAGGTCTTCTTCAAACCGGAATAAATTTCGACTAAATCAAGATTGTATGTTTTTCAAATGGATTAATTTCCACAATTCCCTCCATTTCAAATACATTTTGTCACTTTAAAATGCCATTACTCTTATTTCCTTCTTTTAATAATGCTTCTTTGCCATCCAGCTTAAAGTTATAAGCACCTCAAAAATTTTCCATATGGCATTTAAGAATTTTAACAAAAACAAATTAAATTTTATTTACTGAAAATCAAGTCACGTAAAAAGGAAATACACGCGTCGTTTAAAGTCGTAATATTGAGTGTCGCGAAATCGCTGTGTCCTTTTCGCTTGAATTCCAATCCTTCCTGCCATCGGTGTTGGAGGGGTCATCCTGCAACATAATTTATCCAGTTCCAACCGACACGCGAACGATCGAAACGCGTCTGAATGTCTCTTCGAGTGGCACTCTGGATTGCGCCTCCCCGCACGCATGGCGTGGAGAATGCCTCCTCCGACCGACCGAATCCGGCGCCCCGGACGCTCGTTACGGAAGGGTTCGGCTGGAACGGAGACGAACCGATTTGAGGACGTCCAACGGCGCTCGGGTGCCGCGGAGAGGGGACGGAACTCCGTGGTTTGGCGCTTCCCTTTTTCATTAATCATGCATTCAAACGCTGAACACGCCATCCATATTTTGCAGGGGAAGAAGACCAGTTCTTCAAATTATCGCCCAGTCAAAACATCCTCCTGACTCCGTTCGATTACGAATCTGTGATGCTGTACGGATCCTTGACATTTTCCAAGGACAAAGTCAACCGACTCCGCACTATGGAGGGCAAGGACGGGCGTTACTTGAAGGACGTCACCTCCAAAAATCTCAGCAATGAAGATGTCAAAAGAATTAACATGCTGTACGATTGCAAAATGTAACTCTTGTGGTAAAGAAAATAAACATGCATCTAGATTCTACTGTCTGTGATACGTAACATAGAGAACACAAAGTCATCATCGAAAAATTCGCATTCGAAATTCTGATGAATTTGCACGTTTTATACCCTCCTTCCTGAGATCCGAAAGCCCATCTTTGGAAAATGTCCGTCTGTCTCAGATAAAAATAACTCAAAAATGTTTTGAGATAGACTTTTGAAATTTGGTGCACGGTATTTGAACTGAATTTTCAGATTTCTGCCCTATTTTAATGAAGCCTGTTTTGAGGAATTTCGTCCTCGCGGCCATTCAAGTTAGCGCGACGGCTGCAAGGAGCCGGATGGCCGAGATTCGACACACATCTGTACTTTAGACGTCTATCAAATTTTGAAACAAACTCAGCCGTGGGTTGATTATCCGTCCGTCCGCACCTTTAGAAACATGCGAACGCGATAATTAGAAAGCGCCGAGACTTTCCGATGCATCCTATTTGGTAAGGGATTTTGTGACCACAAGTGAAATTTTGTGCCAAATCTTTGTTTCAATCGGCTGAGAAAAATGTTTCAAAAGCACAAATTCGATTTTCGTATACTATTCACGGCAGGGATTGATTTCCACAAATATCGACAAAGATGACTGGACAGATTCAGTATAACCAGTAAATGGATTCTCAAGTTAAAATTTCGTAGCTATTGTGTGCCAAAACCGCGCATGCGAGGCGCCCTCGGGCGTAACAAGTTTACTAGAGAATGTGCGAGAAAGTTTAGGGAGAGTCACTAACTCTCGATTATCTGATGCTATGGGCGCAATATCGTTCTTTTCAATTAATGAATTTGCAATTGGAAAAATAATTTTGATAAACAATTGAAGAAGAGAAAGTTAGAAGACCTGATCACTCGAGTAAAAACAAAGTAGTGCATTCGCATCATTGTCCTCATATACGTTGATATTATTCTTTCCTGATGCGTTTCTGCTTTCATTGAAAAAAATCGAGTTATGAGCAAATAATTGAGATAATCTGCCTATTAATTTGGGAGATCGATTCAGATGACAATATCACTTCTTTTCTCATCGAGCCCGCTTCACCCGCACCCTCACTGCTTTCCCCCGAAATTTCCCGTCAAAGCGAAATGTGTTAAAGTGACGACGGGGATTCTTAACTCAGAATAATGGCCCCACATAAGCATTCTTTTCTTTTTGCTCCACTCATCAGCTTATTGCTTGTTTGCATTTTTTAGCATTCAGTCTGATAGTTTTTATTAAAAAAACGAAGCAGAAATTTTTGCGCTGACCTGTGAAAATGAGTTTGAGGACACTCCAAGAGAGAGAGGGGGGAAACAGTTTTGGACAGAAAAAGATAAGAATGATAACTATATAAAAATACTTAAAAAATACTTTTTTCAGCACTAAGCAAAAGAAATATTTTTAAATCAAATATCTGCAGGTTAAAAATCGTTAGAGAGCGAAGTGTATTTAGAAATAAATAAATTAAATTAATGACTTATGTAAACCACATTTAAATTAGTTTAATTTGCAAATAATGAATATTTAGTAATTTTTTGTATTTTATTATATTTGTTGTAAATTTATATTTTTTCTGTCCCTCACGTTTCTGCAATTTTTGTTTTGAGCTCAAGTATTACACGAAACTTTTTCCATTCGAAAATTGATAAAATGTGACATTACACAATACCACCTAATATTAAAATGACTGCTGACCGTCCAGTTTTCTTTTCCCCGTAAGAAGTCAGTCTTTTTGACAAGACGTTGCCGTTCGTATATCTCAGCTATAACTAAAATCTGAACCATCCGTGTTGCAACAGTTTATTTTCTGTCGTGAAGTGAGGACTTTTGATGACTCGCTAGGATGGAAAGTCACTCCTGTCGACACTGTCAACATTACCTGCATCCAAGAAACTTATGCATCTAATAAATATATATATATATCTCAATAGCCTGGTGTTTTAAACTCATGGCAATAAAAATATAACGTTTAAGAAGAAAACAACCTTTTTCTCTTTAACGATTCAAAATATATTATTTAATCAAATGCAGCCGGAAACTTTCGGATTTCTTCAGAAAACCAAACGAACTGCTTTTGAGCTTTGGACTTGTAAAAAACATGCCTGAACTCATATTTTTCCGAGACGATTTGTTCGCAGGAAAGTTTAGGAGACCCAAGAGAGACTATTTGTAGCGTCAGCCTTATAAGCCAGATAATATCCTTCGAGCTGAAGGCGCCCTTTTGCTTGATCGATATGATTCTCGGCTACTGGCCCAAACGTCGCAGGTTCGTGCCGCGACCTTCACTTGCTACATATTTAAAAAAAAGTTTTGCTCCTCCCGTTTCAGAGAAAGCCGATAATGATTTGTAACTTTAACAAGGGTTCCATTTGTTTTGGGGAAAACTTGCAAAAGAATGGCAGGTATACTCAGAAAGATACAATTTTTTTAAAAAAAATCCAAATTTTCTTCAAGGATTTATTATATATTGATTAATTTGAATACAAAATGCAAAATAGAGAGAAAACCTACCGAATGTGCGATAAAATGTCAAAACTTTTATTTAAATATAAAATGAGTTCTGTAAATACTTGAAAAACATTAGCCTTTTTAGTAAATAAATTTTACCTTGAATGTTAAAGAGTATCAGTTTAAGAAAGCTATTGTTATTTATATTTTCTAAAAGAAAAAAAAATTGAAATTTATCTAACTGCAACAGTTTAGTTTCCAGTTCAATATTTTATTCATATTAAACTGGAATTTTTGTATAAGTTTCCTCATAAACTTGGTTTTGAAATTATTAAAAGGAAAATATATTGAATTCTGCACATGAGTGGTTAGTCAATAAAAGTACTTATACTTCCTTGAATATTTGTAAAATTCGAATTTCAATATAATACTTTATCGCATACTTTTACCAATATCATTAATTTGATTGAAATCTCTGCATTTTATAGGGGGAAATAAGGGAAAAATAAGTTTTTTTTAAAGAAAAATTATTACTTTTCAAACGTAAGTGTAATTTTTATACATTAAAGAAAAGACATGAAACCGATCTTAAGAATGTAATATTTTTAACCATTTTTAGTGAAACTAGGTTGATCCAAATCCTTTTCTTCTTTCTCCGTTTCGGTCCTCCCATTTCTCACAGATTAGGTGCTGCGTGCGTTCGACTTTTTTTTCTCACTGTTATTTGGATCTGATTTTAACTATGAATAATGGTATTGAAATTTTCGAAGCATCAAAAGGAAAATCATCAGTTGTATATAATAGATATCAATATCGGGAAGTATCGCTGTAGCCCTGAAAACGTGATAACACGGCTCTACTTTAACGAAAAGACCGAAAAGTGTGAAGGACTGCTGAAAACAAATGACAACTGTCTTCTCTCTGAAATGCAGCATTTTTGTAAACCAGATGAAGCTCAAATCTATGTCAAGAAACATTTAGTAAAAATGAAAAGGAGAGTTCGAGGTTATCAAGCAATATCTAATTATAATCAACATTCGAATTTTTAATAAGGAAAATGAAATAATTGTTACATTTATTACCTTTCCTTTCGAATCATTTGATTTGTTTGGTTATACCAAGCAAATTTTTACTAAATATACAAAAAAATCATTTAATTACCACCTTAATTGTAAAATAGTAAAAAAATTGAAATAATCTTTGATAAGCAATAAATATTATAAATGTATGGAGAATAAGCACTAAAATTATAAATGCATGTAAAATAAGCGTTAAAAGTTATAAACGTATGAAATTTTAGAATACCAAACTTCTATAATAATTGTTGAAGATGTAATATTCCCTAAGATCATGTGGATAATTCGATATTAAATATGCCTCGGCTTTGCATGGAGTGTATTGCATCGTCTGGGAGACATACTATGCATTAGCCATCATGCCAACTATGTAATATTGGTTTTTGTAAATAGGTTTCGTTTTGTAATTTGCTCCAGGGGACAAAAAAATCACAATTTATTAATGATATCAAACATATAACCTCTTTTTTTGCTCTTATCTTTTCTTTAATAAATATGCTTTACAAACAATTCACATTTGTTTTGCTTCTGCCTCTTCCCCCCCCCCTAAACTTGCATTATCCTTAACTTATGGACATTAGTGTAGCTCCATGGCTTTGTTTTTAATTCCCTTAATAATAGTGCTGAACAGCGAACTGCTGACTAAATTAAAGCAAATAAAGCCCTTATAAAACAAGTAATATAAAAAATATTTTTTAAAAAAATAATTCTGACTTTCGTTAACAAAGAAAAAAAATTATTTTATACTTTTTATTAATTAATTAATTACAATTTTTGTTTTCGTGTTTCTCTTTACAGCGGAAGCAGGGGTATTACTAGCGATATAGAGGTTTAGTGATCGCGACAGATTTAGTAACGTCCACCGAACATGGAGGGTTTTCAGCTGGCGTGTTCGAACTCGTAACCCAAGGAATGCGAATCCAACGCCCTACCAACCAGATTATCCTGAACTTAACATCAGAACTATTATAAATAAATGATAAAAAAAATTATACTAGCATTAAATTTTCAACTCTAATTGAGGATTTAAAGCCAATTGTGGCAAAGTAAAATACGTGATTTTCTTTTCACAAGAGATGCAGACCAGAAATTTATAATTTTTTTTAAAATTCTGTATTATTTTAATCTAAAAGAATTTCAAAATGAATTTGAAAAATCGATTCATTAGCAATGTTTCATTTTAAATGCATCTAACTTTATGAAAATAAACAGAATCGTTTAAAATAATCAGCCCAGAACATGTTAATCCTGAACTCCTCCTCCCTGGTGTGGGAGAAGAACCACTGAATTCGTTGCTTATTTGTGGGCGGGGAGATGAAGACTTTTAGCGAGAAAGTTAGTTTTCAATTAATTAATAAAAAATTAATGAATTATTATTTGAAAAAACTGTATTAACATCAAATGTCATCCTCTACAAGTTTAAATTTTTTTAAAAAAAAATTTGCAGAAATAAAAAGTATTTTATTAACGTTTATATATATATATATATATATATATATATATATATATATAAACTCTTGATTTTAATCCTAATTAATTTCCAAAGCCCTATCTTAATTTAGCCCATAGTAATATCATTCTAAAATATTCTCTTATTTCATGATCTATTCCACTCGTTCTAGTTAATTAATTCAAGAGAAGCTGTGTAAAATTTCTGAAACAGCTAAACGCCGGTTACTTTCTCACACTCCGTGGGAGAGATGAAAATTGCTGACCTAAACAAAATACTTTTAAAAAGATCCCTGAGTTTCCCTTACCTCTTACGTGTGAGACAAGGAAATCCCCACTGAAATCCAAGTTTTTAAGCTCTATAAAAAATATTTATCCCTATCAAAGTCTTCGTATTTAAGACCAGGGATAATGATTTCCCACCCCCTTTTGTACACTTAGCTTTCGTGAATTTCGTGTTGTATCGTTCTGTGATGTGCACGTCGCCTTCGCTTGTAAATAATGCCTGCTCCCGTGATGGAATAAAGAGAACTAAAAATTCAACCTGTATTCTCCAT
>JAOUZG010046964.1:1459673-1476129 GCA_026289955.1 Argiope argentata
CTTTGAGAAATTTTTAGGTATTTCTTTCTATTGGATTTTTCGGAAATCGCAGTTTCACCTTGTTAATTTTTAGTAAAAATGTATATTAAAAATAATCAAATCACTAGTACTAGTCTTTATGCATTTTAAAGTGTAGATTTATTGAAATCTTTGTATGTTTAAAAGGTAGGGAAATTCTTATGATTTTCACTTAACCTTATAATTTTCCCTTATTACTCTACATATATTTATTGCGCTTGTTTCACAACGAATGTAGTTTTTCAATTTCTTGCCCTCTACCCGTCTATGTTTCACAATTCACTAAGCCATTTGGAATGCGGGCAATTATTACTGCTTTCATCATTTTCAAATTTCAAAAAGGGTCATTGCAAAAAATAATGAATCAAGTAAAACTTACACTTAACCGTTTCTTCGAGACCGGGATCTTGAACGTAGGGCACAATACCGCCAGGCCACAACCGATCCTCGTCGCTTATTGCGTTTCTGTCCTTTATAAACAAAATTGATAATTTTAGTTAATGTCACAGAGTCAGAAAGCAGATTACATTATCGAATCATCTGACTGCATTGCGGTTTTCAGTTTTCTTTGCTTGAATTTCTTCTCTGAACTTCATCTTCCAGAGGGGGAAACAGATGGATTTGATTGATTAACCGCTTAACTGTTTTACCCGTATGTCGTACGTGCAACGATTTATCAAATTTTGATAGGCTGTAAGCAAAAAATAAGCCATTCCTAACAGTTATAATTCAGTATTAAAATTACTCCGAACGCACAGATAAATCAAGTATTCAATGAATTTCCCTTTGAATCAAACTAAGAGAATATTACCGAAACAGAAGTTGTCATCTTATCAGAGAGTGA
Source organism: Argiope argentata (assembly GCA_026289955.1). Classification (NCBI taxonomy): domain Eukaryota; kingdom Metazoa; phylum Arthropoda; class Arachnida; order Araneae; family Araneidae; genus Argiope; species Argiope argentata. The sequence goes on from JAOUZG010046964.1 coordinate 1,460,536, forward strand.
AGAAAATAAAACCGTTAAGTGGTCAACTCCCTCTGAAGGTTTGAAATGGGTCAAACGGGAAAAGCAATCTCCCACCACATTCCGCTCTTGAAATTCCCACACCAAAGCGATATTACATCTCAGATGCACACAAGAAAACAGTCACAGACACAGACACTTGGTCTTTGCAGGTTATGAGCGTACTGTTTGCTTAGCTGAAACACGGAACTCTGCAATTAGGTTATGCAGGCTTCAAAAAAATGGCAAAAAAAAAATGACGAAACGAACAGATATTCTGTTTTATAAATAAAAATCTAAACATGCTCTCGTACAACTGTATACAGAAAAAAAATGAGCTGGTAATTGATTTTTAAAAGAACCGAAAATATATAATTTTATTACTTTTCTTTACAGGTCACTTCTGGAAACTATTTGTTGCACACATGATCCTGTAGATTACAAATTGCCTCCTCAATCATCTATTTCAAAAAAGTTATGTGAAAATATATTCATTATGCACCACAATTTTGCTGTGAGAGTAACTATTAGACTACACCGGCACCTTCCATCCACACGTTTCGTTAACCGCCGCATGTAAGTGGATGAGGCTCACATCACTTATGAAAAGTAACGTAAAATGGAGGGACAGAAATCCGTAGCAGAGATCGTCATAATATGGAAAATCTTCAATAATTTTAAAATTGCTTTGAAACCTGTTTTATGATCAAAGAACTGCTCCTGTTTCATTTTTGAAAAAGTTCTGGATTCAGCAAAATGAACTGATGAATATCTGCGGCCTAATTCTTAATATTTTAAATCTATTTTAATTTATATGATTAATTGTTCAAAATGATTTTAAATTAGTCATCTCCAGGAACCAGCTGACGCTCGGCAGTATTTGCAGCGAAAAATGTCAAATCTTTTAGAAATAGTTTAATATTAGAGGCTTCCACATCAAATTACGTTTAATTTTTAAATCTCGTAATCACATCAGTTTAGATGCCTTTCACAATTAAGTTCATTTTGAGTATATTTTCCTAATTTACTACGCATTCAACAAAATTCGGAATTTAATAAGCAAAAAATCATTGAAATTCAATTAATCCAATAGCATGCAATTGAATCGAAACATTTCCCTAATGATTAAATATTGAAATTCCATAATTCGAAGCATTTATCAGACTCGCTATTGTAATTCAAGACGGTAATAGATTTTAGACCTTGCTTTTGAAGTTAAACCTTAATAGTAACGCCACAAAAACAAGAACAAAAAAAGAGTTCTGAAAGAATGTTTAAACAGAAACCTATTCAATATAGGAAAATAACAAATAAAGCGCATCTCCATCATGGACATAAGACGAAAAGTAAAGTATTAAATATTTTTATCAAGAATGAAAATGTTTGTAACAATATGGTTGTAAAATATATTTGTAAGCATCTTTAAGAAATGACTAAACTTTAAAGAGACTTTAAACTTATTTTAACTGTATGTGTTGAGTTTTAATGAAAAAAAAAGTTACGAAGTTCGATTGGTTTCATTTCAAATATAATTTTTTTGTATTTTAATATAGTTTTAAGATCACTTTTCCACTGTTATACTTGCATAAGGAATGAAGTAAAAAGTTAAATGTTTCGCGAAATTTTTAATACATTAAAATCTTTAAAACACACACACACATTCCTACATTCCAAAGTACATTTGTACGAAATTTCAAACGTCAGAGTTCGATATTCATTCTTGCACATTTACATGCGCACTCAGTCGCATATCTCTATAGATAGTCTCTATAGATGTACACTCTATCCCCGATAGAGATTTCTTTGGGAAATCAATTTTAGAAATCCTTCTCATCCATCCTGACTGCAAAATCAAATACCGTTGCCTCAAAAACCACGCACTGCAAAACATGCGAAATTTCAAAACAGATATTCGAAGCAACTGTGAGATACGACATTTTGAAATAAAAATGTAATAGTATACACGAGTTAATTTCAAACGGAATTTAAACCAGAGATCCTTTTTTAATTTTCAAATATTTTTTTTAAATTTTAATTTAACTCATGGAAATAATATCCGATTTCTAGAAATTAAGAAGATAAAAACTGTAAACGTAAAAGTAAATTTTCATATTAATTTCTTTTTGATATTTGCTATCGTTGAAATAATGTTATTATTGTTGAGATGTTATTGTTTTGGTTAGGAGGTCTTAATGTCTCCGAGATTTACAGGCAAAAAATAAATATTAAGAGCCGCCGGAAATTACCGGTTGAAGAATTTTCTTGCCTACTTTTACCAGTATTGCATTATTATTATCTATGCTTCTTTGAAAGCAGATGCATTTTAATAAGTTTGATATGTTTTTACCAGTATTACTTTATTATTACATATGCTTCTTCACAACAGAAGCGTTTTTAAAAGGTTGATGTAGAGTTATAACAGCATAGCTGTTATTTCATCTCAAAATCGGTCGAGCTCCAAAACTTTGTTTACCAACTAGAAAAATTGAAAATGAAAGTTAAAAAAAATTATCATTATATATATAGCTATTTGTAAATTATAGAGGGATAGAGAGCGATAAAGAAGTCTCGTGATGGTTTCAAACTGGTTTAAACCGCTTAATGACTTAAATTATTTAAGACGAATAATGATTTCAAAAATCAATAATGTTCTCACATGATCACTTGAAATTTGCGATCATAGATTTCATTTTATTTGTTTTCACATTAAAGTCTTGTCATATTTGTCCCAGAAAACATTTTTACTTCTTTAATTTAGAAAAGTATCTACCTGAATAAAAGTCTTAATAATAAATTTAATTTAAATATTTAAATAATTTTTTTTTCTTTTTTGTATCAGGAGAAAGTTATGATAAAAAAATGAGCATAAAATTGAAAAATTAATTCAGCTGTAAAAGTTTGAAAATAGTTGCAATGTCACAATATGCTTTTCTTTTATTTATTTACATTTTATTTATTTCAAGAAAAGCACACAACTTTCGGCTATATGCATTTCATACTGCATTGTGCACTCTAACACACATCTTCAAAAATATGCAAATGGCAGAAAGCCACCAGATGACACGTCACCAAGATGACCACCAGATAGTACGTTAAAATGACGAGAGTGTAAGAGAGCGATGCATAAGGAATACAGGCAAACAAGTGAAATTGTCCGCAAGCGCTTTATAAGCCTTTCAGTGCAATAACCGCATGATAATGACACAAAGAATGCATTTGGATGATTTTTTACGATGTAGAATTGTCTTCCGTCAGGAATGTGGGCGCACCCAGCTGGAAGTATCCGTGAAACTTGGAATCGCCATGTTGTCTCCAGGCTTTGGATTCCAAGATGTGAGTACAAAGCAAAGGCAGTCTCTGAGTTACAGCGCTGAATGAGGGCCGGTATTTGGCAGTTACTGCCAAAAAAAGAAGAAGAAGACGGAGAACAGCATCAGACCTGTCTCGCAAGCTTTCTTCACCGTGCATAGACGCTTACGGCGATTGGCATATACTCTCGAAGGCCTGTCAGATGAGTCCCACTTACTGCAACTCACTGCCGCCTGTGGTTAGCCAGGAGTAGAGAGCATGCATTGTGGACACCGCAACAGTGGGATTGTATGATGTTTTCCGATCAAGGTTTAACTTGTAGTCTGATTCTCATCGGACTTTCATATGGAGAGCACGTAACCACCAAGAGAACATCATTGAACGACATCGTAAAGATGTTGCAGGATTGTTTGTTTGGGGAGGAATCATTCTGTTTCCAGAACTGACTTGCAAAATCGGAATCATTACAAAGTTATTGGGACGTCATTCTGGAACAACATGCACGCTTATTTCGGGGTGTCATGGGCTCAGTAGTCGTGTTTATGAATGACAATCTCACCGTACATACACACATAAACGAATGCTGTCCATCGAAGGATATCAACCGTATGAACTGGCCAGTATTATTCTCATTTGACTAGAATCCTGTAGAGCACGCGTGGGGCATACTTGGCCGACGAGTTGCAGCCAATAAAGCACCTCCTACATGTCTTCCGTAACTCCGGCGAGCATCGCTTGATAATTTGTGCACCATTCCCCGAGATCATGTGGATAATTCGATATTAAATATCTCTCGGCTTTGCATGGAGTGTATTGCATCGTCTGGGAGACATACTATGCATTAGCCATCATGCCAACTATGTAATATTGGTTTTTGTAAATAGGTTTTGTTTTTTAATTTGCTCCAGAGAACAAAAAATCTCAGTTTTTTAGTAATGATATCAAACATATAGCCTCTTTTTTACTCTTTACCTTGTGTTTGATAAGTAGGCTTTAAAAATAAGTCGCATTTGTTTTGCTTCTGACTCTTTCTTTTCCTGAACTTGCATTATCCTTAATTTAACCTCATGAGTTAATTAGGGCCTAACAGCCAGTTTCTAAAATGTCAATAGGCATATATATCTAATAAAAAAATATTCCAAATCTAGTAAAAAATTATTTTTCTTTTTAAATAAGCTCTAAAAAATTACGAATTTCATATTTTTACTGTGTCCCTATGTTTTCTGTGTAGATATAATAAAATACTCTTGAGAAAATAGTGCTTTAAATAATGCTAAAAGAAATTTTACCGTCTTTTGCAACTAAAATCATTCATGTTATGGAAATTTAAATATCATTATTACATAAAAATGCATGATTTTAGGCTTCTACAACGACAGTCTTGTAGAAAATAGCCAATCATTATCTGGCATCTGCCCAAGTCTGGTTAGTGTAAAATAATGAAATAAGATGATTTCTCTGCAATAGTGATATTCAGAGTTTTCTAATTTTGTCAGACTGGATCGCAGAGGATTGAAACACTAGGCTGTCTGGATGAATTTGCTGAATATAGTTTACAGGATGAAAGGACTGTAGAAAATTTAATCTCCACAATTGTTTTGGGAAACCATATTGACGGATTAAAGCTAAATAAAATAAAATATTACTTACTCCATTTATAGCTTATTAAAAATAAAAACAAAAACTGATTTTTAGGATGAATTAGAAAATTTCTTATTAGATAAATCTTTGAATAATATTATAATTATTTGAAAAAATTAAATATCATGTAGTACCAATAAAATTTCAACACTGAAAGATTCGATTTTCTGTTAGCTGTATTTTTAAACCAGTTGGAGTAGTCTCCTCAATAAGGTTTTACACCAGAAAGCGCTTTGCATATTTTCGGCGTACAATAGTTTGAAATACCAATTTTGGGAATGAATTGAACATATTTTCCCCTTCCGTCGTGTAATCCTTAACCAATTTTCGCCAAGATTAATCCTTGGCATGCGGTTAAGAGCATTCGAAAATTGAATTCGTGTTTCAGACACTCTTTCGCGTTCGATTGAAACCAAAATTTGATTACATTTGTTGTCACAAAATCACTTAGCGATTTTGATATGTAAGTCCCTACATTTTTGAATTATCGTGCTTACATGTTTCTGAAAGTACAGACCGACCTACAATCCCCTCCTTTTCGGATTTGGCTCGAACTTTAATCGATGTCTACACTATGAATGCTGAATCTGTGTGCAGGGTTTTATCATTTCCGCTTCAATGTCCTATTGCAATTTTAGAGGAGGTGGCAGAAAATGAGACAAATAGTACAAGAGACAGAATGTCGTAATATTTCTCTAGCCGATGAATTTTATAATTATGATTTGAATCATGAAACGTAAAAGCCTAAAAATATTTTGCTGAAGGATCTATTAAGAGATCAGGTGAAATAAAGTATGTAGTTGAACATTTTAACGATCATTAATCTTGGCAAATTGCTTGGTCGTCAAAAGCGGATGATGTGGACAAAATTAAAAAGAGAAAATGCAAGGATAATTCAAAGTTTTGAACCTCTCATATCTGTAACAAATTCTTGTAGCATCTGTCATGATATTAGATAATTTCTATTCATTTATTTATTTAGATTCCTTAATTTGTTAAAATTATATATCAAATGAAAGTTCTGATATATAATACAACCATTTATAATTAGTAATCTAAAAGTTATGAACTTGAAATTAGTGATTTGTCACCATTTAGGACAATTGAATGACATAAAATTTAAAAATAATCACTTAAAATCATGCCCATTTTTTTGTTCCTTATTAACTATGCCATGCAACCGAACCATTGCAAAATACTTTCTTTCGCAAATATATTTCCTCTCTCTCTGAATTGTGTTGAATAAAGCAGCTGGTTCATAAAATTACCTCGATCCACTGTTTAATACTTCTTAACATTTCTAGACACATGCTAATTTTAAATTAAATGTCGTTTTAGCTGTGTGTTTGCCGTCTGGGCACATACGACATAGATTGCAAACCAACTGTTGCATCAATCAACTGGACCTGGAAAATTTTGGCATAGAGCATTTTGATATTACAGCTACGATATCCAATCCTCTTTCATCTGAGTACAAAGCATACAATCTTTTTTTGATTTTTAAAAAATGGGAATTCAAGATCAGGGTTTAAAAATAAGTACATTTCCTTACCGTACTGGGATCTATTCCTGCCATGTCACCGCCAAATAAATCAGGATTTTCCATCGGCGCATACTGGAGGCCATCTGAAAAACATTTCATTTTCTATGAAGGAAAGCCCCCGAGCAGCAAAAGATCGTCGTCCATTCACTGGCCAAACATCGCCCGAGCGAGGATTGAAGTGAGATCGGAGGTGATCTCGACCCAAACCTCGCTGCGGCTTCCTTCCGACGTGTTTGTCGATCATTTACCGACGTGCTTTATCACGGATGACTTTATGCGACGTCATTTCGCGACCCGACACCCAACAATAGGCGATTCATCACTGACCGATGTCAAATTGAGCTATCACTTTAATAGTTGTTTAGTTTTCTTGAACTCTATAAATTCGTGACATAATGTTTAAATCGAACGTACTTTCAAAACTTTGTCAAACGAATGAAAGTGAGAAATGCTTTGAGTAGTTTACTTTTCATTTCTTTACTTAAGAATAATTTTGTTTGTTCTTTGTTTTGATAAATTTGAAATTCCATAAAACACTTGCTTTTGATAAAATGAGATTTTTCATTACTTTAATTTCAACTCATCTCTGAAGTATTATAATAGTTTAATTATTATTATAGCATATGTTTTACCATAATCTTATTCTATAAATTTTTAAATTGCATTTTTTACTCCTCTTTATGAAAAATAAACAAATGTTAAAATTATCTGAAATAATGTTAAATTTGATCATCTGCACATCTATTTCTATATAAGATTTTTTTCCTTCATTTATATTTTCTATTTATTTTCTTTGTTTAATACATGGAAAAAAATGTTTTCATAATCTTAGTTTCAATTGTATAATTAATCAGTATAATTTTGCTTTTATATATATATATATATATATATATATATATATATATATATATACACTGAAGTGACAAAAGTCATGGGATAGCAATATGCAAATATACAGATGGCAGTAGTATCGCAGCGAAAAAGTATAAATGCACAGTTCGTTTTCCAGAGCTTTCGTTTGTGTTCAAGTTATTCATGTGAACAGGTTTTTCGCGATTTATGGCGGTACGACGAGAATTTACAGACTTTGAACGTGGAATGTTAGTTGGAGCTAGACGCATGGGTCAATCCATTGCGGATATCGTTAGTGAATTCAACATTCCGAGATCCACAGTATCAAGAGTGTGAAGAGAGTATGAAATTTCAGGCATCCCATCCCATCATTGACAGCGCAGTGGGCGACCACCTGCACTTAACGACCGAGACCACCGACGTCTGTCTAGAGTGGTCAGTGTTAATAGATACGCAAACAGGTGGAATACCTTGAAAGCTAAAAAACTTTGTATTAACTTTTTGAGAAATAATAATTTTGTTAACAAGTGTTTCATTTCTACAAAATGTAGACATTGTGGTCCTAAACATTACACTCTTCTCCATTGTGAGGAGTCAAGTAATAATTATCCCCATGTTAGTGAAAACAATAATATTATCAATCGAAGACAATCTTCTGTTATATCTAGTTGTTTAACCAGTACTCAAACTTTGTTATCTACTGCTATGGTTCTTGTGAAATCAAATAATGCACAATTTGTACCATGTAGAGTAATGGTGGATTCAGACAGCCAAACGAGCCTTATTTCAATGGCTTGCGCTAGTAAATTATGGTTACCAGTGAAAACCACAACCCATAGTATTTCAGGTGTAAATAATATTGTAGCCGAAACTGCTCTTTTTGAAGTCCATATTGTGTTTAAGTCATATTATTGTAATGAAATATTTGATGTTGATGCTTTAATTGTTAACAATGTTACTGTAGATCTTCCTAATTTTGTTATTCAAAACTCATCGTGGCCTCATCTGGAAGGTCTACAGTTAGCAGATCCAAAATTCCATGTCTCTAATCCTGTTGAAATGTTGCTTGGTGCAGATTTATTTCTTTTCATAATGTTTGGGCAGTCAATTATAGGACCTAAGGGTACTCCATGTACTTTAAATAGTAAACTGGAATGGTTACTTGCGGGAGTCATTCATTCAAATCCTTCTCAGAAGTCTAGAACAGACCTTAGTTGTCACGCTGCAATCCGGTTGGCTTATGATCTTCAGAAATTTTGGGCGATTGAGTCCCTTCCTGATAATACTTCAATTCACAGTTCTGAACTATATACCAAAACGGTTTCATGAACTCAATCTGGGCGATACATGGTAGATCTTCCCTTCAAAGAAGTTCCAAATTTGGAGGACTCAGAAACCAATGCTTAAAACGTTTCTATTTACTTAAATCCAAGCTTAGTAAAAATCCTAATCTTAAAGAGCAATATCATGCTTTTATGCAAGAATACATTGAACTGAATCATATGGAGCCAGTTCCGAAATCTGATCTTGACTCTGAACATTATTTTTACTTACCTCATCACGGTGTGGGGAAAGAGGATATTACAACCACTAAACTAAGGGTTGTCTTCGATGGCTCAGCTAAGGGTACCACAGAACATTCCTTAAACGATTTTCTTAAACATTCCTTAACATTCCTTAAACATTCCCTAAACGATTATTATATTGTACGAATTAAACGGTCTCAAGCCTTTTATACCGTTCTCAGTTGACTTTAAAAATTTATTTTATTTATTAAAAACGAAAATTAATTAATTATTTTGAAAAAATACTAAAATTGATAAAATTCCCCAAAACGCATAATGTTTGAAATAAAAAGTGGACACTTTTTAAATGAATTTAATTTTAATTTATCCATTTATAATAGTGTTAATATAGATTGATATAAAAATATAATAGTATTTAACAGTATTATTTAATAAATATAAAAATAACAAAATATCCTTTTCAAAAGAAAAAAATTCTATACAAATTCGTAAAGTCATCAATTTAAAATTTCACTTAAAATGTTCGATATTAAGGCAAATTAGAAAAGCGAATCGTTGGTATTCGTCAGGTGTAACAGTTAATTTAGAAGAAGGAGATTTCCGCATGATTTCAGATATCCTGAAATTATGTATACTTCATTTCTTGTACTTTTTATCTTCTTGTTTTCATTCGAACATATATTAAAGAAAAACATAAGCATAAATTTAAACGCTCACTTCGTTATTATTTGTTGGAATTAGAATAATTTCTTCTCTCTTTAAAATGGTAAATAGAAAGAAATTGTTTACTCACGTAAACATTCTCCTGAGAACAAAATTAGGAGGCCACAGAGAACAATCATCTTGCATAAATGCAAATGACGAGAATGCAAAACGCAAGAAAGTAGCAGAAAAGTCTCTTCTTGCCAGATGCCGATTTTCACACTCGGTGAGATTTCTATCGATAAACCTGCTCAATTCCCTTGCTGCGTATGTCTCTCATTGATAATAAGAGTTAAATACATTTGCTTATTCGCTTTTAACTCTGATTCCGTACTATTCAACTACACGAGCAATCTGCTAATGTCTTTTTTCCCCCTGCTTTCTTATCGATTTTGAATCGATATTAATGCCCGCAACATATCATGCGTAGGCGGAAACATGATTTTAGTAAGGAGCAAGGGACGGCCCCAAACTCTTTCCCTGAGCACAAAACTTTAGCACAAAATAGCAATTGAAGACAGCAGAAGTCAATGCATAGCATTTTTTTTGGTACTCCTTTGCAGCCGTTAAATTGAAATCGCAACTAGCTCAGAAACACAAGCAGAAAATGAAAAAATAATGTTTAACAACGAATGAGAAAAGTTAGCTGGAGTGGTCCCTCCAAAAAACTTTATCGCATGTTCTCTAACAAAAGTTTTATCCATTTAGTCCCGGCAGAAAATGGCAGACATAGAATGCCTTACATGGCGCACAATAATATCGTCATTTCCTTGGCGTGTATTTTTGGCGAACAATTCCTGGCATGTGGTTTGAAGTATCCAAAAATCGAATGTATGTTTCGGGCTCATTTTCCCAACCAATTGAAACAGGAACCTGATGCAGAGCCGCGCTTGAAATAGCAAAATCATACACGAAATTTTGAACGCTTAAGTATTTGCTTTTTGAATGATGGCGTTTTCATGTTTTTCTACCGAAAGAGGGTCAATTCTTTGCCCTCCAAATTTGATAGATTTTTTCAATAGGGCTGTAAAATTTTTGTACCGAATTTTATTAATCTCTTTTTCTCACATGTATCGTGTTAGCTTATATTCGAACAGCTGGAGGACAGACTCCTCTGAACGGAAGTCTGTCCGTCGAAGAAAGATGCTGCACAGAGTTGGCATTAGTAGTGCAAATGCCCAGAAAATTCTGCTGCAAATCGTACAGAAAAGGAGCGTCTGCCGAACCTCGGCATCCGAGGGGAGTGCCGTGGGCCCGAAACAGCCGAGCGACTCGGCGATGGCTCTTCGCCACTTCCGTCCTTTTTCGCTCCATTTTTTCTCCTCTCTTCCTTAAATAAAAAAATCTCCCTCAAGCAAAATAGCTTTGAATCCAAGAGTAATTAATAGCATCGTTACACTTTCTTTAGCTGTTGATAATTTTATATAGAGCTATTAAATTTAGTTATGATGAACACCATAAACATATAAAATATTTGAAATATATATTAATTGATTTTAAGTTCTGGTGTTTGGCATGAAAAAGAATTCTAAAACTGTTTAAGGTGGCATTTTTTCTTCCTTTAAAATATTCTCATGGGTAATTTTTAACACTATCTGAAAGGAAAAAATTCATAAAAATAATTGAAATTTAACTTGAAATTTCCAGCGCCACGTCAGCATCTGATTCTTTAAAATACACATTTCCCCAAGAAGCCCCATTAGGAGGTGTCGTTGGACTTTGCCTCTCATAATTTTTTTTATCCTTCAACAATTTAAATTCTATTATTAATATTAATATTTGGTTTCCATGAATACAACTAAGTTGCTATGATGATATCCAGTTTTCTTCTTTTTCTTTTGCCTTTACGTAACTTTTCATTACAATTTTTGAGTTTGGAATTATTATTTAAAAATATATCATAAAAACCTATATAAATTTTGTCCTGTGATGTTCTTTCTTTTTCGTTGACATGCATATGCCGTTTCGTTGACATGCATATATTTAAATCTAGAATTTTGTATAGTAGTATTTTTTTTATGTTGATCGTATATTTTCTGAGAGGGGAAGACTTTCAACTATGTTAAAATAAATTTAAAAGTTTCGGAACTTTCTGCAAAAATTTTAGTGATGTCCCTCCTATGGACAAGCTAACTTTCCTTTATCAATATCAAAGCGATGATTTTTTAGTAACAGAATTCGTCAATTGAAAAATAAATTCTTCTTCAACTGATAATTTTATACCGTCTTTATATTGCAAATATGGTTTTAGATATACAAAGGAATCGACTCTTCTTGATAATTTCCAAAAGATTGCCTCCTTGATAATTTCCAAAAAATTTTATAGTATAAAATAATTTTTAATCATTACAAAATTCAATTCTTTGCTTAAGATATCAATAATCTGCTTCCAAATTTGTTTATAATTTTAATAAATTGTTAAATTAATTAATTATATTTGCAATAATTTTTTTATTGAAGCAATGAAATGCATTTTTATTCCTACCTCGGAGCTCTCGTTGCATTATCAGAATAGGATGCAGTACAAAATATACTAATTTATCATTCCAACCAGAGACGATTAAGGAAGGGGTGATTTTCCTTCCGCCCTTTCTTCCGTTCTTCAATCTCCAGCGTACGTGATGTGGATAGAGGGTAGCAATCGTCAAACAATTCGAATCCAAGCTTTTTTTCGAATCTCCACGTTTCAGGAAGCCTCGAAGTAGGAAGACACGCTTAAAAAAATACCATTGGTTTTTCCGTGACAAAGATAGCTCAAAAAGCTAGATCTAAGGGGTTGAAATTCAGTGTAAAGTCTTAATACCAAATACAGGGATGCACAACCCTGTCAGAATGGGGGCCCAAATTAGGACGTGAATGTTAACACAGATTATAAATGTGAAAACACTACTTTTTTGTGGCAATACGCATGAATTACAAGTATTACTTTACTTATTTTACTCATGCATATACTAAGCAATAAATAAACGAATAAAACACAAATATTATAGTTATGATTAAAAAACTTTAATTCCAAAAAAAAGAAGTTCCTGTTATAAAGGTGACAAGCTTGAAATAGAATAATAGAAGAAAATATTTTGGTGATTATACAAAGAACACAATTTAAATTTTGAGAAAAAAAATTTGTAATCAAATCTAGTAAAAACTAATGAGATGGCTGGGACTGAATATTTGAAGTTAATTGATTTTATGTTGAGCTTCAGATTGGTTGGGGCAGTATATAGGATAGAAGAAAGGGTCTTGTTTGCTATTCTATTTTTGATTTGTTTAAATTCATTAGTGAGAAAATTTGCTCACAAATGTAGGTGCTGCCAAAAAAAGGTTGCACATGCTGCTTTATTTTGCTTTAAGCACGGAAACTTCTCGGGTAAGTCTTTATAAAATTTTAATATCGGTTTTTCTTTCAATGGATTTTTAAAAAAATCTGAATTCTGTAAATCAGTTCTATAACTCTGTTAAGGCTAACTGCATACTCTCATCCCCTAGATTTACATCAGCAGAAAATGGAAAAGAAAATACATCAATTTTTGTTTGACACTTTTCTAAATCTGAAAAATGATCATCAAAACATTACGCAAGACTTGAATTTGATCTCTTACTGCATTTTCACGTGTGGAAATTTTTCATGCATTTTTTGGCAGTAGGAAAAGAGCAAAAATTTTCAGTTTTCAGCTGATTTTGAAACAAACATAACCTTTGTTTAAATGCCTTTACATCATTTATTAATTGAAAAATTAATTGATTTTTTTCCAGGTAATTTTGTGTTTAAGTCATTCAAATAACTTGTTATGTCTGTGAGAAAAGCATACTGGAAACTTGCTTCTTTTAACCGTCTAGTATTTCTATCATGGTCACTTAGAAATGTAGCAATTTTATCAAATACTTCCATAAAACGCTTAAGGGCAACTCTTCGGATGATCCATCTAACTTCTGTAAATTAATGAACATCAGAAGGCAGACAATCAAATTCCTTTAAAAATTCTTTGAATTCCCCATGTTTGAGGGCATTACTACGAATAAAGTTAATTGCTTCAGATACACAGTGCATTAGGTTTGCAAATCCTAATTCTTACCACATAAATTCTCTTAATGAATAATGCAATGAAACTGCGACAGCTCTACACCGCACTGGGCAAGGCGCTCTTTTAACAGCGTAACCATTTCAATTTCCGTACCTGTCATTGATTTTGCTCCCCCTGTCGTAATGCTAACACAACTGTTCATGCTTAAGGAAGCTGCAATGCCCAAATGTTTCAAACTGAAAAGAAGCTCACTTCCAGTTGTTTGCCCTTTTAAGGGAAGCATTCCCAGTCATAGCATTTTTCAACAAAACATCTTCCGTATCATAAAATTTTTAACATTTCCACGAACTAAACAAGTCATTGGGCCACGAATGTTCGATCTGTAGATTCATCAACAGCTAAAAAATATAAAGTTTGAAGCAGTAGATTTTACTTGATTTTCAATGTCGTCATTCAACTGTTGAATTCTTTGAATAGTCATTCTATTTCAGCTTATATTTTCAAATTTCCTTTTTGCTTCGGAGCAAAGTCTTTCTGATGCAATCAACAAACTTTTCAACAAAATTCCCATCTGTGAACGATCGACCTCCTTTAGCGATAATTTCAGCGACACCTAAGCTCACTTCCACATATAAATCCAACTCGGATTTTTTTTTTGTTAAAAAAAAAAAAAAAAAAAAAAAACCTTGCCTGCTGAACGAATTTTTGAGATGTTCGATTTTTTGCGATCGTCCATATCCTTTTATAGATGCAAAATGTTTACGCTTCGTCTCATAATGCCTCTTTAAGTTATACTCTTTCACCACTGCAGTCTTGCAAGTACATATCAAGCATGCGACAGTATCGTTGTACTAGATTAAACAATATTTATCTGCCCATGAATCTTGGAATTTCTCATTTTGAAAAGTCCCTTTCCTTTTCTCTCTCATTTTACTGAAATATTTCTATTCGCCTTTATAAAATAAACGTTACTGAACGGAATATCTGACCCGTTCTGGGGCTGCGATTACGAAATAGCCAATCTGCTAGCAAAACCACGCAGTGTTGTTTATTAGAATGATCGTCGCGAGCTTCTCCTGTACGAAAACTCGTACTCGCAGGTAGCTATGAAGGGAACAAAGTGAAAAGCCGCGTAATAAAAAGTAAATTACCTTAATGAGCAACTGTAAATTATTTATTCTGATGTAGAACCGTTTTCATATCAGATTATTTGAAAAACTCTCATTTCATTTTTAATCAGTCTTATTTTATTAACAACATTCGCGGGCCAACTTGAAAGGCTACGCGGGCCATAGGTAGTGCATCCCTCCTAAATATGTAGATCTTTTGTTCAGAGGAGGTGTGTTCAGCTTTCGAATATAAGTTAATACAATAATTGCAAAATGAAGAGAATTAGACAGACAAAATTCGATACATATATTTAACATCAATAGTATACATACCTATCAAATTTTCAGCCATATTTCGAAAAGAGTTGGCTGTCTGTCTGTCAGTACTCTTCGAAACATGCAAATGCGATAATTCAAAAACACAATGACTTAAATGTATCAAATTTGTTTTTAGTTTTTGTGACAACAAGCGCATTTTTGTGTCAAATTTTGGTTTCAATTCAGTAGGTAAAAATACATCTAAAACTATAATTCCATTTTTGGATAATACTAACGCATACCAGAGATTAATCACAAAATAACTTGCCAATGATGATAGGATATATTCAGTAATTTTGGATAGGATATATTCAAATTTTGGTTTCAATTCAGTAGGTAAAAATACATCTTAAACTATAATTCCATTTTTGGATAATACTAACGCATACCAGAGATTAATCTCAAAATAACTTGCCAATGATGATAGGATATATTCAGTAAAAAATTCTAAACTGACGCCAAAAGTTAATATTTCATAACTATTGTATGCCAATGCCATGCAAGGCATTTTTCACCAAGACTTTAGAGAGCATGCTGGAAAGTTTGGTGAACACCATTCCCTCTTATATTCCCCC
>JAOUZG010046964.1:1476229-1492526 GCA_026289955.1 Argiope argentata
ATATATATATATATATATATATATATATATATATATATATATATAATTCTGTGCGTGTGTATGTGACTGAACTCCTCCTAAACGACTGGTCCGATTTTGATGAAATTTTTTGTGTGTTCAAGTGGATTCGAGAATGGTTTAGATTCACAATTCAGTCCTCTACAAATTGTAGAATTTCAATTATTAATTAAAAACTAACTTTCCCGCCAAAATAACTTCCTTCCCCCATTGCGAAATGAGTAAGGTTTTAGGGGTTTTTTTTCTAACAGCGATGAGGTTAGGCTTAACATGTTTCCGATCGATTATTTCAAACGATTTTTTAATTTTCATCGCATTTATTGCATTTAAAATTAAGCATCGTTAATTAATCGGCCTTTAAGGTTCATTCTGATGTACTTTTGAATTAAAATAAAACAGAATAAAGGAAATTAAAAATTTCTAATCTGTCCAATTCATGTAGGGAAAAAAAAATGCATTTTCTGTTGATGAAGTTCAACGCATGCGCAATTTGTTGAGAACTTTATTTAAACGGGGACAAAACAATTGGTTTGCTCACAGAGAAAAATATCCTTCTCTTTGGGTTTGCTGTTTTGTTTTACTTCGGATACACGCTGTTAAAAGGTTAGTTATGTTGCTTTTGTAATTAAACAGTATTTCTGTTAGTTATATATTTTTATGTACATCTTTTTTTAAAGTTATTTTAAGCCATAGTAATAAGTAATTGCCATATGAATAAGGCTTCGGGTTTTTCCCCCCTGCTAACAATGTTCAGCTTAACATGTTTTCAAGATTCTGTTTATATTCTTTTAAAATTTTTGCTGCAAATTAAATTTAGAAAAATGTAATTTTCAGCCCATGATTCTTTGAAATGAAATAAATAAATATATTTTCTTAAAAAGTAAACGCAAAATATAGTTTTCTATTTAACAGTATTTATATTATTAATTTTATAAATCAACTTCATGAAAGCAAAATTATTATTTCATGCAGAGTATTCATTTAAATCCAGACCCAACGACCAATTTGTAAATCTTTATTAATAGGCACAAATATTGTTTTGATATTTTCATAATATTTTGCATGCTTGAATTTATTCAAAATGTGATTTTCCCTTTATCGTCAATTTGGCGGAGGCCGTATACGGGAGCTGAGCCTTGAGGGGAGCGGTCTTCAATAAAAAAAATATAAATACATAAAGTTTCAGAGATATAACTAAAAGTAGAATGCATAGAGTATTTGAAATTTTGAAGAGCATCACAAAATTTCATTTTGAGGGAAAGCTAAAAATACATTTAAATGTACATTTACAGACCAAAAACATAATTGAAATAAATTAAACCTGTTAAATATTCATATTTATTAAAATAATTGTTTATTTTATGAAATATATGCATCTATAAATTTAAAATATTTTTGTAAGAGTTCTCAAAGAATATAAAGGAAATACTATTGGTGAAACCAAACCAACTCCTTTTTTTCATCAAATAAAAATTAGACTTTCTGAATAGCATTTCATTAGCCGCAAAGATTAATTTATATTCATATAACATTTTTAAACTATATATGCAGCCATAAACAAGTATAATAAAAAATTTGAAGCAAATCAAAATTCACCTGTTTCATAAATTATGAGCTCATGTTTTTCTTCTAATTTGACTTATACTGATTTTTTTTGAATTTATTTTCATATTCATTGTTTTTATATGATAACAATATGATACATGCTTATAAGATACAATTTATTTTATATAATGAACTTTTTTTTCTTAGTTATAATAAAGCAGCAATCAAATTTTGATATCTTTTCTTCGTGGAGACAAGAAGGACTCTACAACTTTGTTGTTCACTTCAAAGGTGTTTTTTTTTATCTTTTCTTCGTGGAGACAAGAAGGCCTCTACAACTTTGTTGTTCACTTCAAAGGTGTTTTTTTTTATCTAAGTTCCCTTTCACCAGTAATTCTTACCAAATTCTTTACCATATTTAGCACATAATAGACACATTTTTGATGGGAAAAAAAACTTGCTTGAAGGATTTGAAGAAATTTTTCCTGACATTCATGACAAAGAATATTCTTCAAAAACGAATACTAAAGTGATTGCACAAAGCAATGTAACTATTATATACAATTTTAAGATGATGAATTCACTATTTCAGGTTTATTGCAGTTGGTAGAAGCTTCCAAAATGTCATTAGAATTGCTTGGTTATGAATGAATGGATTTATTTGTCCATCATATCTTAACATTTTCAGACTTTGTCTGCTTTTATTTGGATGTCATTTAGGCTTTTGGTAGTGAAAACTGATAAAAAATTTTAAAAACAAAATTTAGAAAAAAAAATGTAATTAAAAGTAAATTTCAATTTTAACCCTGAATAGAACGGTTTTTTTATCTAATTTCAAAGGAACTGAAACGAGCCATTCGAATATGAAATGTATGACGAATGAATGAACAAACCACAACAAACAACAAAAGAAAGAAAAGGTAGAAGTTTTTAACATCTGCCAAAGCAAAAACAACACCTTAAAATCAGAATTACACATAATGCTCACTAGCCGTGTTTGGAGGAAAACAAAACTGTTTTTACTGCAGCTGTCCAAATGGAAACAAGTGGGTGTGGCATCCTAATAACAATAAAAAAATGCTGCTATTGAGCGAACGAATTAATATATAATAATAATTTTTTCCCCAAACGATAGCTTAGAGTTTAAATATACATCAAATATCAAAATGAAGATATGGCAAATTTCATCGATTTTTTATACCTGAAAGGATATGTTTTAAACAATTATTATTTTATTTTAGTATTTGATGCATTTAAAACAAAACATTGTTAATTAATCGATTTTTTAAATTCATTTTGAAGTACTTTTGAATTAAAATAAAACAAATAAAGGAATTAAAAATTCATAACCAATTTTTGTTACCCAAACTGCTGTAGAAAATTCACGCATTTGCTTAAAAATTTAAAACAAACTCCCTCTAACTGTCAAACATTTGGCATCAAAGTATAAGAAAGGAGTATTAGGATTATCTTTGCCGAAGCCTTCAAGTTGATTTCTTTCGACCCTGCTATTTCATGATAACATGCATTTATAATGAATACATTATTAACCCAATTAATAAGCTTTAAAACAAACATGTTTTAATTTATATCTTTTCAATGCAGAGCTAATTTGTAAAACTTTACCACATAACTTGAGATGGAAGATTGGCTCACCTATCATTTTGCTTCGAAATTTGAATGCACCAAAATTATGTAATGATACGCGATTAGTCATAAAAAAAATCATGAGAAATATTCTTGAGGCTACTATTTTGAACAGCAAATTTCAAGATGAAGTTGTACTTTTACCACGGATCCCAATGATTCCTTCAGACTCACCTATCCCATTCAAACGTTTGAAATTTCCAATTCGCTTGGCATTTGCTATGACTATTAATAAGTCACAAGGTCAAACGATGACAATTTGTGGCTTAGATTTAGAAAATCCTTGCTTTTCACACGGCCAATTATATGTTGCATGTTCGAGGGTTGGAAAACCATCGAATTTGTTTGCTTATACCCCACAAGGATTAACCAAAAATATCGTGCATGAAATGGCATTACGATAAATTTATTTTTTGTACATTAAAAAAATATACATTTAAGAACAATAGGTCGAATTTCATCTTTCTTTTTTTTTACCCTTTAATTAAAACAAGTTTAAGTTTCTATTCAACAAAGTTGAATAGAAACAGTTAAATTTTAGTTTCAGTTACGTTTTAGTTTCTTTATTCAACTTAGCTCATAGTATACGCATACTCACAAGCAATCGATAGGTTTAATTGTGGGAACTGTACACCTGATGACGTCAGGTATTATAATAACATTTTTATACAATTTTTCATCAAAACGAACACCAGATTGTTGTATCTTATTCAAGAAGGTTTGAAATTTTCGGACAACGTCTGTCGGGTCTCCTAGTGTATATATATATATATATATATATATATATATATATATATACACCATTAATTTTACATCACAAAATGTCCTTTTATTTTTATCCTTTTAAACCTCTTAAGAGATTTTAGGACTCTAAATTCGAATTACTAATTAACTCTTGCTCGGAGTTCTCATCCGTGAATAGGCGACGAATATTAGATTTTGAGGGTGAAAAATCGAGGTCACAATTGGTGGCCAGAAGGCTTCACACTAAGCTGTCCGAATACCTGATCAGAATTCTTTTATCTGGCGTTGCAGGACTCTTGTCGCAGAAGTTTTTTCAGGATATCCCAAATTTTTATTTTCATAAAATAAATAATTAAAATAATAATAATTTTCATATTTTAAAAATATTACTCAAATAAAACGAATTCGCATGACATCAGCGGGGATGATTTTAACCATCAAAGTTAATTTGATTTCATTAAAAAATTAATTAAAAGATAAAAGAAAATTGATACGATCATAATGCCAACATGATCGATGGAAAAGTTTAAAAAATTCTTTATTCATAAAGCAAATTCCTTCATTTTTGAGATCAAAGCTGGCAAAAAAATACCTTTAATAACCAAAGAATTAATTTGATTTCATTAAAAAAATTTAAAAGACATGAAAATTGAAAACATTATCATTCATCAACATAATCATCGAAAAAGTTTAAAAAATATATAAAAAAAAATAAAAGAATTTTAATTTTATAAGACAAATTCGAAACCAAAGATGATTTTAATTATCAAAAAATCTATTTCATTTCATTGATAAAAATGTTTTTTAAAAAATTTTTAATTTCTTTCAAATAAAAATCAAAAATCTCACCAAGAATTGTCAATAATGAATTTTAAGCAAATCTGCATCATTTCCTTTTACATAATCTTTTTTTCCCATTATATTAAAATTTTAAGTTAATAAATTCTTTAAGTTATTTTATTTCTTCTTCAATTAATTTTGTATTACAAATATCTGGCAGGAAAACAATAAAATTCTTTATATTTTTTCTTTTAATTCTACAATTGTTTTTTTTATTTCGTTTACGTAATATTTTCCGTCGACTTCAATAACAATTCATTTTCTA
This sequence comes from Argiope argentata, assembly GCA_026289955.1. NCBI lineage: Eukaryota > Metazoa > Arthropoda > Arachnida > Araneae > Araneidae > Argiope > Argiope argentata. The sequence continues at coordinate 1,481,289 of JAOUZG010046964.1, forward strand.
ACAGTAGAATTTTGAAAAGAGCCTGAATAGTTCAGTTTATTTAGAACGTCCATTTATTTTTAATAAATTTTTTTTCCATGCTTTGAATAATGTACTGTTTCATCCTATTTTCCTAAAAATATATCTAAAGATTATTAAATTCTCTATTGCATAGAATATGACTATTATTATATTTCCATTGAGTTTTCCTTTTTTATATGCAATTTTTATCAACAAAATAGATTTTTTAATTCCATATAAAATTCCTAATACTCTCAATTTAATATCTTCTTTTTCAGTTAATTCAGTCATGGTTTGATAATAGTTTTTTGGTATGATCAAAATTGTATCTTTCATACAAATTATGCAAATCTCGACAAAGTTAAGTTAAACAGTGAATTCTTTTCATGACTATCTTTATTTGTAAAATATAAAGCTGAAATAGAAATATTTTTAAATGTCTCATTAAGATTTAAAGTTGATGTTATAGGTTTTAAAATCCAAATGGCACAATATTAAAATCATCTGAAATTTTTAAAAAAAAATCAAAACCAAACTTATATCTTTCATTTGTTTTAATTACCTTGACGTTATTGCCTTTTTGTTGGATTTATTCTTATTCCTTTAACTCTTATTTCCTAATTCTAAATCCTTTAAATGGGTTTATTTCTTATCTATAAATCATTTTCTCATACAATAATATTCATTCGTTCTTTGAAACCGAGTTTTGTTTCACTCTCATAAAACACTTTGAATACTTTTTCTTTCCCCTTTACAGTGCCATCATTCAATATGTAACCACAATCTTCACCTGCAGCACATATCCGAGATGCCCCACATGTATCCTCCAAATTATCAAATATACATCCGACTCCCATTATATTTGAACCATTGTCTATACAAACGCTGTCAGCATCATAATAAATTATACTATCTCCTCATCTGTTGAGCATTTCGTACAAAATAATTCTAGCCGAAGAAGTTGTACGCAGCCGTGTTGATATTTCTGTTAAAGTTATTTTTGATATATTCGCACATTCTTTTTTTATACAGCAGCCCATTTAAAAGTCGTCATTCTTAAAAACCACATTCAAATCTTTGATTTCATCGCTCAATCGTCTTCCAATGTCACAAACTTTTGAGTTCACCCTGCATTTTTATCTTTAACCACACTTTCTCCACAATGAGTTTAAACAGATTTTTGCAATATATATCATTCCTGAATTTTTATTGATTCTTTTATGTATTAGTTTTTCTTTATATGTTTTTATATTCTTTTTTAATCTTAAACATTTCAGGCCATTTGTCATATTTTTCTAATTTAATTTTCAAACTCAATTCAGACATTTTAAATAAAAAATTTTATTTTCAAAATGTCAAACTTAAAAATATTTAAAACATAAAACACGAAAAAAAATTATTCAATACAACAAATCGAAAAAAATTAAAATATGATAGAACTTTAAAAGATGATAACTTTGATAATAATTTTTTTTCGCAAATTAAAAATAAATGAAATATATAACGCAGTATTTGAGAAAAAGGTATGCCACAAAAAATGGTCAAACAGTTCATATATGGATTCCACTGAAAATATACATACATGATATTTTCAATGAATATAGAAAAGTATACTCAGATTTTCACATGAGAATGGAATTTCAAAGAAATCATAGTACTAGTATGTTAATAATAGATGTTATCAATCTTAATTTTAAAGATGTTGAAGACATTATTCTCACCATATATTGAACATAAGTGTATTGAAAGAATTAAGATGCATGAATTCAAATGAATGAGGATCACTACAAAACTGATGAATCCAATGTTCAATCCAAAATGTCTAAAGGATAGCGTCCGATTCCAATCGAATCAGATGAAGTTTCAGATGTTCATATTATTTCTCTATATGTTGATACAGACGAAGCTTACGCTAAATGTAATTTAGTTTTTGATCATTTATATGCGACTGAATGTTGGATAATCAGAAATGGCCACAAAATATCCACATAATCATTATAAAATGAATTTCCGTGAAAATGATTATAATCAAAAATGTACATCTCTTTTAAAAGCTGGTTTTAAGTACTATTACGCAGAAACAGGTTGCACAATTATACAGAATTTGGAGAATTGCATCCCAAAGTTTGTTTTGACTTATCACATCATAAAAATTTTACTTTAGTAAGATGAAGGTTACAATCTAATTAGTGATTGAAAAATAACACTCAAAGTGATTATATATTTTATTTTATTTTGAAAGAAAGAAAGAAACAGTTTTTAAATAGGTCTAAAAAGTTAATTATATTTAGTTGAAAAACCCTATAAATGGCTGTTTATCATCCATTTTTTGATAATGAAATAAAAGCTATTGGAGCTTCAGAAATTAATTTTAAATTAACAAATGATGGACATTAAGATAAGGAAAAAGTTATTAAAAATTAATGAGATCCTATTGATTTAAATGACTTTGCTATTAAATCATATATCCTGATTTGATTTAAGTAGATTTAGAATCTAAAATGGCTGAATTACAAAAATGAATATATATATATATATATATATATATATATATGGTTTTAAACGAAGGAACTAATGACGCGAAGACTATTCCATTAAAGCGTCTTCTAAATCTGCATGATGAGAATGATGAAGTTCTTAAACGATATGCTTGATTACAACCTGATAACCTTTCAACGAGGGTTCATGATGGTTTATATGGTGAGAATAAAACATTTTTCGCAACTTTTATGGACGCGCGTGCATTTACAAATTTCAAAACATTCCTAAAATTTGATTTATTTAGTACCAGTTGATTAACATCTGAAATGAAACGAATTAATGATACGCATATGAAAGCATAATTTTTTTCGAATTAATTTGTATTAATGATTTTACTCATTATTTAGAAATAAGAGTCAATAAAGCCGTTGAAACTAAAATTTGTGTTTGATTTTTTTAATGGAACGCATTGATCTGTTTGTTTTAAATGGATTCTGAAGATTTCACGATACAAGCAAGATTCAGCAACGGATTAATGTTCGTTAAGCGAGGTTCCCCTGTATTTTCAAAATATGAAAAACTTATAATTACTTTTTAATACACGGTCAATTATGCGGAACCTCTTCCTTTCATATTTTTGCCAAGTTAAGATGTAGGCACATAGTCATTATTCGGCCGCCACGTCAACGGGATCATTTTACAAAATAGGATACAGTAGATTGTTTCAAGCTTAGCAAACTCCCTTTTTATTCTTAAAAAAAGAAACCTGCTCATGAATGAGTAGAAGAAATCAGGAAAGATCACAAGCGTAATTACAATTATTAATAAAGATTAAAATGAAATCCGCCATGCAATGTATCGTGTCGTAACATCATTTCTTGAGCGGCCAAGCACCACGTGCTCGTGCATGTTAAATTATATTTTTATTCATTATAATTGTTTCATTGAATGAGTCACTTTAGTATTGCAAACGATCCAAAAAAACTTTGTCTCGCATTTATTGTTTAAAAAAAATCATATTTTCTGTTTATTTCATTTCATAATATCTCGTGCTCAAAATGGCATATCTCTAGGTTTTATTTGCTGAAGTAATAAACTTATATTTTTTAAATCATATCTTTTGTAAATTCAGTGGCAACACGTTATTAAAAGTTGTTTTTTTAGATGTTCGTGTAGATAATAAAATGTTTATTTTTTGAATACGGAATTTTGTTGATGCCAAAAACCTCATACGAAAGTGATAAAAAAAATCATGATAAAAAAAATCAGCCAAAAGACAGCCGGTAGATTCGAGCCTCTCGTTCACCATTCGCTACCGCCATGAATCGGAAAAACTTCGAGCAGCAATGGGAATTTTAGATTTTCCGTTTTCTAGATGCATCGGTCGTTTGTTAAACTCCTTTTCGAGACCAAAAATTAATTCACGATTTTTTGTTTCATAATATAGTGCCTTTCAGTGTTTCATGATTTTGAACGTTCAATAGTGGAGAATGTGCTTCTTAAGACACCACTTAAAGGAAATGATATAAATCAGATTAGATTAATAATAATGATACAACAAATTTAAAATGAACTTCTTAAAAATCCTTCATATTTATATATGAACATATTTCAATTCCTAAACGAAGGCATTTCATTCAAATGTAAGAAATAAACTCATGAATTCTTCAGTCTTCATTCATAAAATACCTTTGAATATCTTTATGAACTTTCCTCGTAATGTAGAATAAATTAAAAATATTAGTAATATTTTCGTTCAGTTTTAAAGATTAGTTTTCTCAATGTGGCATGTACCAACAGTTTATCATTAGGTTTTTTTTTTTTTCTAATCAATCGTCATTTTACCAAGTCATTTTCATTCACAGACCATTAAAAATGTAAAAGCGTATCAAATTATATAGTTTTAGTCACGAAATAACAAACAGATGAGAAAAAAATATAACATTCCACTTTTATACTTATATTATTAAATATAGTATTTCAATAATTCACATATGAACTTTCAAGATTTTCACCATTGTATATATATTTTTTAACAGTAGGTAACCCTATCATATATTTATATTTTGCCATTTATTTACAAATTTCAGCCTTCAACATTTGGGGGGGGGGAGATTTCTAGGACCCAAATTCAAATCTATCGAAATGTAAGAGAAATTTTACTCTAACCTGTTATTCAGGGAACTTCTGAATCAGATAGAATTGAAATATTTCAACATAAATTAGATAACAAAAATATAGAAATCATTAATGCATTTTTATTTTTATCACCTTTTTATTATTTGGACGAGGACACAGGCACAGAAAATTATATACAATATTTACACTTTTATGCACACGAATACAACACGCAACCACCTCTGGCTCCGTCCGCACATTCTACAACAATCTAACTTAAACTGAAACTTACAACTGTCACTGTGGGATCATGTGATTTTTTCCGGACGTCATCATTGCGCTGGCGTGAAAAGGTCACATCGTGGTATGGTTAAGCCAGGAATTTCAGAATTTTTATTAGCGAGATAATCTTAACATATAGAATTAAGTATGAAGTATTTTAAAGTCAAATAAAGTTAATTTCCATTTAGACATTTGTATCACTACACTCAATTAAGATGAATTTATATCATTCAGCTGTAACACTAGATCTGACATGTCCTTAACATGTCTTCATTGCAAAAGATTTTGACAAGTTAAAAAAAAAAAACTAGATTGGCTTTAAAAACTAAATAGTTCCAGTCAAGGAACTATCATAATGGAATAAAAAATAGAATAGAAAATCTTGTAAATGCATTGCTATGTGGGTGGGGGGACCGACTGGATGTATGAAATGTAGCTTCTTTTCTTTCGCGTTCAGTAAACTCTGACTCAGACGAAAAACGTCCTTGCATTCACTGTAATAACAGCCAAACTCTCATCCATCCAGAAAGACTATTCGACAAACAGTTATTGGATCAACTGCTGTTATCCCATCGTTACATTCTGAGAACTCTTAATTTTTCAATGACAATAATTTTATAATAAAGAGCTTAAATTACTGAGTGCGCATATTAAAAGTACAAAATAAAAGCAAAAATGTAAATATCCAAACAAAATAATTTAATTTTAACAGTGGCAAAATATAGTGATTAAACAAGCAAAAAATATGACGCTATATATATATATATATATATATATATATATATATATATATAAAATACTGTGTTTAAATTAATTTCGAAGAATTGATTAAAATTAAAGAAATAATCCTTCAGAAAAAGAATCAAGGCCACAGAAATGATTCTCTCTACGGTGAAATAAAAAAAAAAATTGTTCACTTCTCATTCAACCTCCTTCAGAAAAGGTGCGGCAGACTTTTTAATGGCACAGCTTATCTTTGAAGGCGCAGAAAGAACACGAATATTAGGTTTCATTTGAAAGGAGAATGAAACTGCTTAAAGTTCGAGCAATGACATGGATGTGAAAAAAGGATTTTTCGAAAATTTTAATAGATCCTCAAAATTAATTGAAATATTAACATTTTCTCTCAGTCACTTCTGAGCATATTGTGGGGGGAAATCTTTCCGTGTGCGGATGCTCGCCTTTGTGCAAGAATTGAGTCGCCAAACGAAAGCGACCATCTGACGGACTTCCGATTTCAGGAGAGTTCACTAAAATGATGTAAGACGCAAGGTGCAAATAAAGTGTGGATTTTAATTGGAAGGATTCCTTAGTGTTTTTTTTTTCTTCTGATGCTAGAATTTTTACAACCTTCTGATTACAGCAATTTATTTTTCATAACATCACATAAATGCAATTTTTACCATTTAAAATTAAAAACATATGACTGGCAGTCATTTTACTTGAATGCATTACATTCTAATACATTTTAAACACAACTTTGTCACATTACTTGTATTTAAATAGCTGTAGGCAATGAAATAACCAGTAATGAATATCACTACTTTAATAGCTCTCATGCAACTAGATACCTCGCTGCCCCCCTTTTGTAAAGCTTAAAACTGATATTTTAACATGCTTCACAGCATTGGATTTTTTTTTTTAAACTAAGTTTTTATCTTGACATTCATTCTCGCAATTGCGTCACGTACGGCATGCCCACAACAGCTGATGCAGTCAGGGCGTGCAAGGGCGAGTCTGACACATTATATTGCCACAGACAAGAAGTTCGAATCTGCGCGATTTTCTGCCCTTCTTTCTTATAAGCATGAAGTGGATATGCAGTAGAGTAGAGAGCTATATTAACGCTTTTACTCCGCAGTGCAAAGAAAAATAACTTGAACAAATTTCAGGGATTTCCTCCGGATTTATTTCCGTATCGGGGTGGCTGGGTAAAATGAGAAAGATCACTCCATGAAACTACCTTAGATTCATGACATACATCTCCAAAACGTTCACCTTTTAAGGTTTCCAAAATAAAAATCAGATCAATCTTTTATTTAAAAAAGTACACAAAAAAAATTATGTTACAAAAATTTATTCTTATTAAGATATATTAAAAAAATATTTATTATAATGAAGAATTGTAAATCGTTAGTAATCAGAATCACAAGTGATAAATACAAAATAATCAACTACAAGACTTGTGAAAGAGCATAATTATTTCAACCAATCATCGTCGTCGTCGTCATCGTCATCATCAAACAGCGGAGGTGGTTGAGGTCTCCAGATCTAATAAATTGATAGCAGATATATTAATATACCACACTGAAAATTTAAAAAATAAAATATTTCTCACTCATATAATATAACAGCAAGCAGCTTCTATCACCATCTCCATTTGTTATAAAAGAGCCTTTAAGAAGGACGGGCCTCGTTGATTAAGTCAATTAAAAAAATGAAATATTACAATATAAAAATAAACTAATTCCAAGCATTTTGAGATGTTTGGGAGAAGTAACACTTTATCAGCTTAACATATAATAGAGTATTTTTTTCTGGATAGAATAAAATATACAAAATGCCAAGTAAACGAACTTCACAGCCAATAATAATATAAATGGTTCAAATTCAAACTAAGGGAACAGCTTTTACAAAGGTTAAGCTTAGTATGCTCTTTTCTAAAACGCTGGCTGAAACTTTTTTTAACCATATTTCCTTTGAAGCAATTAAGGAGGGGGGAGACTTAATAGCAGTCAATACATGAAAGTAATGTCACAGGTAAAATGACAACTATAGTTTAAGTATTGAGATTTGATAGACCATTTCATAAGATCAATGCTTTTAATTTTTTGAATCTCTAGATCTAGAATTATTCATATAATACATCTTGATGTGGCCCAGCATTTTTCAAATTAATTTTACTCACCAACAATTCCCTTTGTTAACATATAAATTTAAATGGTGCCAAAGTACTTTATAAAAGAAGGGAGACTATGAATACTTTCAATAATGTATAAAAACGTAAAATATATATTTTCTTTGCAAAGTTTTGTGACAATCAATTAAATAGCTAATCTCCCATTAGTAAAAAATACAAAAGCCATTTGAATCATACCACCTTCAGTTTCATCAGTTGGTACATAATATTAATCAATCATGCATATTATAAAATATACATAAGTTATTGAAAAATAATTAGCTCATGGAGCAGCTTATTAACTCTAAGATTTAATCACACATTTTCCTTCAGGAGTGGAACAAATTTCTGCTTGAAATAATATTCAAATAAATCTGCAAAATACACTTCACTTGCAATGCTATCATAGCTGGAGGTTGGGATTACAATCTAAACCATACACCTTATTTATGCACAGTCGAACCCCACTATTCATATCATCTATCTAGCAGCCTCCACTTGTAACTAAAAGCGCTTCTTCCTTGTGTTTTGGGAGTCCCAGTTCGGGCATGGTGGTTCTGTATGCTATCTGTGAGATGTGTGACTTTGCTCTCCTGTAAAAAGGGGCTATACAAGCAAATGCGGTGAGCGTGTGACGAAGTCGTACTCTTGGTCCTCGGCACTACTTCAAAAACAAGAGACGCTCCTTTCGGCTTAAATCTGATGCTGTACCAGTGAGGGACTTGTCCATGGCAAGTGCCATAAGCAACAACAAAACAGAGGTAAGTGGTGTGGTGTGGATTAAATGTGTTTTTGAAAGGCAGTGACAGATATTTGAGACCAGGAGAACAATGGGGTATCACGTAATTCATGAAGATTAGGAGGCTTTTCTGTCAATTGAGATAATACCACAGGGATTATGATCTAGGAAATTTGGATTTGATCTAAAACTCATCCTCATGCTCCGCAAATCATGCATGGACAATTTAGGATACATGACATGCGGTATTATCCTGCTGAAACACATCATCATCCTCAGGATTCGCAGTTGCCATGCCCAATTATACCTGATCTGTAACAATGGATAAGAACAGCTACTGAGGGTATGTCCCATAGGAATTAATTGGCATAAAGCAAGCCAAATATGACTATCACAACAATGATCTCTGGAAATTTGTTTTCTGATGTCTCTAAGCTAATGTGACATCAATCCAATGCCATAGAAAACAAAATGCAGCCCCAAAAACAATTTTTCCTACGGTTCCATGGTTGTAATGTATGACATTTCTTGCAAGATATGTTTGCCAACATGAGTGGTAACATCAGACATCTGCTGCGAAAACTGGTAAGCAATAAAGTGCATTCAATAGTTGTCCCGGATAGCTTTGTGGTGTGCTGTTATTGGACTATCTATAGATCGACGATAAATAGTCTATCATCCTTACCCATAGTATAGTATGGTACAACTTGGCTTTTGGCACAAGGTCCAATTTAGGATAAGCCATGCCAATCACAGGCGTTTTAAAACAGTACAAAAATAAAAAGTGTAAATAAAACCAGGATACATTGTACATTATCAGATGTTCATAAGATCTATGATTTATCACAATTTGGTATAAGGATTTAAAAAAAAAAAAAGATCTGAAATTTTAAGTACTGTGGGAAAAAAGTCAAAAAGTTTTGAGTGAAGTCTATCACTTACCCTGTCATGTAGTTTGAAAGTAAGTTAATGGAAGTGATTTAAATGGTCAGAAGTAAAATTGGAATACTGAGAGAAGAATTTGGGCAATAGAATTTTTCACATCACAGATCATACAATGGGGGACCCATTCACCAAATAACAAATGTCTATGTGTATACCTTGTGTGTCCAGTGTGAAGATGAATTAATTTTACATCTATGCATCAGTTGGGTAAAACTGACTACAAATTTACTTTTGGTAGAACAGCATATAGATTATTATCAATTTGCATAGATATATGCTAAACATTGATATATCTTGAACACAAAAGCGACTCGGAAATTAAGAGATACCGAAGCTAAATTTGCAGTTAGATTTGCAAACTATAGCCATAGATTCCAATATGACTAAGTACCAGGCAAAAAATTATGTTGAAATCTCTGTTCACCAATGTTGATAATTGTTCCAAAATGTTCATGTTGTAGTATATATGCAAAATTAATGAAAGCGAGATGAAGAAATACTTTGTAGAGCATAAAAAATAGCAGTTGCTTCTGTGAAGTATATTGAACAGTATTATGGGAAAGTATGGTTGTACGAAGTAGTATCGAAAATGACATAGAAGCCAACATGATTCAAGATTTTTGAACCATCCATAAAGATTGTTGTATATTTGTTGTATTATGAACATATTCAAGGAATAATTGCTGGTGCAAATGTGCATTAATGTAAGTTTTTAAAAAAAACCAACAAATGGGTTTATATGAGAAATGGGTGGCATATTTATATATATATAATGTGTGTGTATACATACAGCAGAAATTAAGAGAATGCTATCAATATGGAATAAATTTAGGTATGATTCAACTGACCTTAATAAGGCACACCCTAATGTGCTGTATCCTAATTATTAACATGAGAATAAATAAAAAAATACAATAAAATAACATTGGAGAAAACTTTTAAATATATAGGATTTAAGGAGTTACTGATAGGATAATTGTGCCACTATGTATTACATATTGAAATAAAAAAAAAATGTAATTATCAAGCATTTTTTTAAAACTACAGTTCATCTAGAATTGACCAAAAATCCATTTTTCTCTTTTGGAGATGGCCAATTTTACAAATAGAAAGAATATGTTGGTATAATTTCTTTCTTTATGAGCACACTAGCAAAGAAGCACATAACTTCCAACTTCCTATTTAAAGAAATAAATTTATTGCTCGTCAGACAAAAAAATATTACAGTACACATAAAAAAAATCCTTCCCCCGATTATGCTCCTTCTGAATTAAGTTTAAAAAAATAAATCCCCTTCCTTTTTTTTCGTAAATTATGAACTAGATGTTGATTTGATCAATATTTTAGTTATTAACTATTTCCTTTTAGAAAAGTATGCAACAAAAATGTTCTATTATGCAATAAGACAAACTTTTTTTTCATTCTATTTATTTTTTTAAATTCTTTTACTTCATATTTAATGAATATGAATTTGGGGTTCAAGACAATTATATAGATAATAAAAAGGTGTTTATAAAAAAAGCATGATGAAAATTTTCAAGCAGTTCCAACATAACTGTAGAAACCTGATAGTAAATATAATTCATTTAGCATTGTAACTATTAAGTTTGTTCACTAAACACATTGTATATTTTATTTCATACAATTAAGCATTATATACATCCTGTACACTTTTTTTTTTACACAAACACACACATTGGATCATAAATCTTCACAAAGCAAAGATGTTTGGTGGGGGGGAGGGATGCATCAAGATATTTGCTTTTAGTTAAGA
>JAOUZG010046964.1:1492536-1537157 GCA_026289955.1 Argiope argentata
TGCTTTTAATTAATTGAACATTGAAATGCAAATAAGCAAATGTATTTATTTACAAAAAATATATAAATAATTCAAACCAAAACTCGGACATAAAAAAATGAAAAGAAAAATAACTGAATGCATTTTTTAATAGCATATTATTATTCTTTTAAAATTAAACAAGAACAACAACAAATTAACGATAAAAACAAACAATCTCCATAAGTAAGACTCTCAAACTGACTTGAAAAAGTTCAATTAGCTCTCATGCATTCATTCAAGGAAAAAAGAAGAAGAAAAGAAAATGTTTCTATTCTTTTACAGATATCTGCATTATAGATTACACTTCTCATTTTTCAAAAATGAATATTTTCTCATCAATTTATTTTTAGGAACCATTATCTTTAGTAGACTAGGGACAATAAATGCTTTAAAAATTTCTGACTAAATTTACTTTGAAAATATTATTGAGAATTGTTTTGGGTTTATTTTCTATATGATTACCGATTTTAAAGCCTATAATGTCATGGAAATGATTTCTGTTATCAATGTTCGATAGTTCTTGCATGAATTCTCCATCTTTTGTATAATAATAAAAAAAATTCTTTAATTCATTACTTCATTAACTATTTTGGTTTGATATTTTCATTGAGTATATATACTAAATCAAAATACAGTATATGAGAAAATTTTCTGAACTACAATTTTTATTATAAAGTTAGCTACAAATTTCCAACTGGGACAAAAATAATTTGACCCTTGATTGCCTAATGTCCAAGATTAATTTGCACTTCTTTCATCTTCAATCTTATTTTTAATGGCTATATTGTCTGAGTTTGGTATGGGGCAATTGTACATTTTATAATTTCAAATAATCAATTATGAAAAATGTACAATTTTATTGTTGTAAATAACAAAAAAATATTTAGAATTTAATAACCTTCTAAAAACACCAGCATTTTACAAATGAAATTTTAAAATTGCATGCTTCCTTCTTCCAATACAGGATCATTCAGAACAGATATTTTTTATTGAGTTCCACTTTCATTATTCCCAAAAGTTTGCATCATTTATTAGTTCAAAAATAAATTTTATTTTTGAACCTTTTCCCTAAAATACTTCAGATATAACAGTAGTTTGAAAAACTAGATAGCCTCACACTCCCATATTATAAAAAGGAAATTAAATCTGGGAAGAGGTGACTAATTTGGAAAAGCACAGAATATAGGATTTTAAACACTATAATTGTAAGCTAGATTTTCAGGATGATAAGTGTGAACACATCATGAAATTTAATGAATGTGTGTGTGAACACATTTCTTTAAACTAGGAATTGGAACTTCAAGCTGGTTTCCCAAACATACTTTTATTCCTCTTTCAGTTTCTTCAATATTTAAAAACATACAAAAGTCCAAATTCTTTAAGATATATAAAACAAATATCTATTTGCTTAAAAAAGCTTTTATTTTCTTTGCATAGGATTAAAAATATTTAATTTATTTCAAAGAAGAGATGCTGAATAAATGATTATTAGCTTTAAATCAAAATCAGGCTTTGGAATGCATACTTTTCATTAAACAGTTGTTTGCAATACATAATATGTAATTGGCAACAGTTTGGCAAATAAATATATAGAAGGGATCATATAAAAATCTTTTTAGAATTAGATTACATTTATTAATTACAAAAGGGAAGCATTGTAAAAGCTTTTACAATGCTTCCCACTAGAAATGGCCTTAAAATAAATAAATTTGTTTTAAAAGATCTTAATGCGAGTAAAAACAGACATTTTTTTAAAAAAATTAATTAAAAAATAATTCACACACACTTATAAAATTAAAAAGGTTCTTTTAATTACTTCTACTTCTAATTTAATACATTATTTTGAAGCCTTTTAAAGAAATAATAATCCAAGTTCCAAGAAATGAAAGTTCGTAAAGGTAACAATTATCTTAGAATTATAGTGGATAACTATTATTTACTTTCCTATTAGTCTAAATAAATAAAGTACAGTTAATTTCCTTTAAAAAAATCAGAGAATTAGCAAAAATCTTAGATTAAATAAGTAAGAATAAGCCTAAGGAAAGAGAAATGATTAATAACAGCAATTGGAAAAGCATTGTACTCTTTTTCATATGAAGTAACTAGTAATTAATTTGTTAAGTCATTTGGTCATGCACTAACCATGTACCCAAGCACCAATCCAAAACACCACATATAAGAGCAAAAAGGCATAAAATATTTTCCAAGCCAGACTTCTCAGTGCATGCCGGGCTAAACTCTGAGACAGCTGCATGTAGAAAATGCATAATGAAAGCAAACAATAAAATAAAATGCACACAAAAAAAACATTCAATAAGTCTTACTGTCAAACTTAACATATTTTTTATCAATGTGTATAATAGCATTATACTTTTTTCAACTTAAAAGTAAGCATATTTTATGGATTAGATAGAGATTTCAGATTTAAATTTTTATCATAAAATTAATAAACATTAAACTTCACCTTAAAATTATTTTTAACTTAATTTTACAATAAAATATTTGACTGTGAATATGCATTTTTTCTATTGTTCTGAGTAAAAATAATAATTGGAAAAAGAAAATAATTAAATTAAAATAAATGTTAAATGGATTTATAGTGTAGTTTCTTAATTTACAATGCATAAGCTATTCAGCAGATAAACAACCCACTTCATCAAAATAGGTTTTTCCCCCCGTGATAATTTTTATTCATGATTATATATCTTGTTTCTTCTACAAATAAAAAAGCTTCCTGTAATTTTTTCTTTCAATAATCCATGCACAAAGAATTTAAATGCAAGAAATGGAAAATAATACTCAAACAATTTAGAAAGAAATTTAAAGTTGTTGTTTCAATGTATTATTCATAACACATCTTTTTCGAAATTATAAATGAAAAAGGTCTTGTTATTAAATATACCATGACTAACAATACTACAATGAACAAATATGAACTGTGACGTTTCCGCATAGATAACAAGTAGAATCAAATTGCTTCCCACGGGAACAACCATCGATAACGGATGCGGCGGTTTCATATAGATAACAGGTGAGAAGATATCAAATTGCTTTCTCACGGGAAACAACGATAGATAACCAGGAATTTGTGAAAGGGGAAAACTGCAGACTAGACGGGACCAAGATGTCTCCTGGTTAGACGCCATTTACCCCTCTCTTGTGATTGGAGAGATAACTTGGGCCAGGTGATCAAAAACTTCGGGAATGATGCTGATTGGTCATTTGCCACCAAGGGCCGGTTTCTGAGACCGAGATAAAAACGGTGTGAAAAAGCGATCTGGAGGAGACTGACGAAGAGACTGACGAGTAGCATCAGCTGGTGATCGGAGCGAGAATTCAACTTGGAATTCTGTGGAAAATTCTCAGGAGAGAATTTGGAATGTACGTAGGCCGCCTCACCCTGTAGCCGAGCCCACGTGGAGTTCATCGGAACCTTTCAGCGTCTCGTCTGAAGTGTGAAAGCTCATCCGAGCTTTGGGAATACCTCCAACCAGTTGAACAGCTGCCTCCTGAGTTGCTCTTCCAGCCAGTTCATCACTTTACGCTCTACAAAACCCAGCAGGTTAATCAACAAGCAGAGAATTCCGAACCTCGGGCCAGATCTTGCGGGAGTTTCAGGAACTCCACCCTCCGTCTTCATCTACGAGAGAGACTACCTGACTATTTGAGGCACAGCACTTTCCCCTAGTGGAATCCTGTAACCTTTTTAATCAAGAAGGTGTATTTGTGCGAAAAATATATATGTACTATAGCTGAAAATAAATAGATTTTTATTTCTCCAAGACCTGGCTTGTCTTCGGCCCAAATCACCAGTAGCCCCGGCCAAAACGTTACAGAACTGAAATAAAATCTTTGCAATAAAAATTTTGTCATTGCAATTTTATAGCATTGGCATGAACAATTTCAATACCATAATTTAATCTAGAGTTTTTTTTAAATTAATGGCAACAAAATATCTTTTTTTTAAACTAAGGACACTAATTATAAGGTATGAAGCAGCATTAGCAATAAACACAAACAATTGCAAAACAAATTATATTACAAAAGCAGATGACAAAATGACAGGCATTGTAATTCAGGATTGAAGAGAAAAGCAAGAAAAGGTTAAAAGTCCAAAGTAATATATATATACAGCATGCAAAAATAGCATTGAAAAAATAAGAGATGAGTAAAAGAAAAAAGAAAAGGACTACTGCAGCTAATACCTTCAGTAATAAATGAGCATGCAGTTAGAAAACCCCTTCTTATACCTTGCTTGCCCCAGAATCAGAAAGCACATCAGTAAACCCATTATCTGAAGAGAGATGTTGCCTTTTCTAAATGTGATTGAAGCCAGTGTTAGTGAAAAAAAAATCAAAAGCAGGCACTATTTCAAAATAGCTACAAAACAGAAAATTTTATGAATAATATATTTAAAAAATTTCCATAATGCTTTACCAAAAAATATTGTTGTGAAACAAAAAAATGAGTACATTGATTTATTTAAATCATAAAACCATCAAAAACAACAACAAAAAAAAATCAATTTTTAAAAAGGAAGACAAAAGAATCAAAATTATATATTAAGCAGCTAATTTTTCAAATTATTATAATAACTGCTGATTACAAAATGAACAGGAATAACACTAATAAATATTCATAATTTACAATAAGTATTATATGCATAAAATAACAAATTAATCCCTGTGTAATACTGTACTTCAAAAAAATTCCCAAGCCATTTTTCATACAAAAACTACTAATAAACATATGATTTGTTAAATTAACCAAAACGTCCACTAATGGAGGGCAAACATTTTTTTATTTGTACTTTTCATAAAAAGGTTTTGCTAAGATGTTGATGCATAATAAAGAATCTTCTTACAATTAATAATGTAAAAAAATATATAAAATCAGGCAGTTAATATTTTATTACACATTTTAATTTTGTAACTTAACAAGCATGCATCTCAAAATAAGAATTTAAAAATTTTAAGGAGATATTAAAATTAATACTGAGAAAAACATTTACTGAATTTTGAAAAAAAAAAAAAAAACTGTGACTCATTGATTAATACTTACATCAGGAGATGCACGGTTTATGTCTTTAGTTTCTTTTGAGGAAGTTTTTGCTTTCTCAGCTTTAAATGTATCAGAAGTTTCACTGAGTTTTGAATCTGCATGTAAAAGAATATTTATAAATGACAATAATAAGTAATAAATAATTAATTGTTTATAATTTTTCAATAAAACCAGAATAAAAAAAGAGATAGCCTGAAAATAGAATTAAAGTTTAAAATTAAAAAAAAAAGCTTTTATGTCAAGAAAATTTAATAAACTGGTAAAATTATCTTATAGTCATTATAAGATTCCAAAAATAAGCAGAAATAACTTCTACAACATACCAAAAAATATAATTTTTTTATTCAATGCTTGCACTTTTTAACTAAAACTAAAAATTGGAGAAATAAAAATTTAAAGTAAAAATGATTTTAAATTAAAGTAAACTTTTTTAATGGTTGAAATAATTCAAAATTCTAGTTTCTAGTGAATGAATCCGGTTTTAAATTATTTTGAACTTTATATAATAAACATTTTTAAAAAATCACTCCTTAAATAAGGTATTTGTAGCATCAAAATATTTTCAATCATCCAATAAAAATCATTTTGATAATTTTTCCTTTTTATTTTGTTTAAATAATGATACATAATATTAAAATAATGAGCTTCATGACATATATTCTGAATTTTGTGTGAGGACCGAGATGGCCTGGTTTGTAGAGTGTTGGATTTGTACTCCTTAGGTTATGTGTTTGAAACTCATTGGCCAAAAGATTCCCCAAGTGTATGGCCACTGGCGCTCGTTAAATCTGTCGTGGTCACAAAGTCCTCCATGTCGAGAGCAATACCACTGGGTCAGAGGTGATCATTCTCTGTTCCAGGTCTAAATTACAGTCTGAGATGAATGAATGAATTTGCATGAATGAAGTCCGCCCCTAAAAAGGATTGTGACGTGTGAGTAGCTAAGTCATACTCTCGGCCCTAGATGGTGCTACTTGTAAAACAAAGAGACACATTTCTTAGGCTTAAATCATCTGCTGATCGTATCAGTGAGGACTTGTCCAAGGCAAGTGTTATTATTCACAACACATGAATTTTGCGTAAATAAGATGTGAATATTTGTAAATAGTTTAATTGTATGAAGTTATTTGTAATGGAATCCCACATCAATAAGAAAAGACAGTTCTAGGGGGATTTTCGAGATTGCCATATTTAACTATTTTGGCAATGTAGGTGCATTTGTGATTTGAGGTCACTGACAATTTTTACTACATGATAAAATGTGTAGTAGAAGCTGATAAAAAGATTTGTTCCTAGGGAATGTTGGGGAAATGCCCGGAACATCCAATCAGCTTCTGCAACTGTCCAGCCCATTTTATTTAAGGCGCATCATGGGGAAGAGAATCAGATCATTTCGGAGAATGAACTATGTTATTTGGCTTAGCTTGAGAAAGTGTATTTTCTTTTTGATGTGCGTTCTATAGCTTTGCTGTTACCCGAAATTAGCAGATTAAATAGAGTTAATTCGCTGCATATTTGAAGCTTGTATATATTTAATATGTTTTCCTAGACGATAAAATCTACATTTTCTTTTCATCTTCACATCATTCTTGTGAGTAATTTTCAAAATAAAATTAAGGTGAAAGTTTTTACTTTTTAAAATAATTGAAGAAAATTAATTTGTTTTATTGATATAAGAAATAAATTTTTTTCTTTCCTTTTGTTGGTAAAGAAACATGTTGACTGGTGAATGCGATTCCAATAGATTTGCCTTCCAGCCATGTAAGACACTGTAATAAGGCTACTTTTCTAGGACTCTCCCCAATATTTTTATTTTAGTAATATAAGTCATTAATGGTTGCAATAATAATATTCCTCATATTTTATACCCCATGGTTTCCTGTCTGCTAATTTGTTACCATGATTTCATGTTGTCTGATTTGTTACCATCATTATTGTTACCATCATATAAGACCTCATTTGCCCTCCTTTATGAATAGTTTGAATTTTTAATGAGTGATACAAACATTAAAATCTTTTCATTCTAAGGTTTAAGAGAAAAATGGAAGAAATATTTCTTAGTGGTTTATATAGCAATGATGAAGAAATGAGATAAAGGAGAAATATTAATAGAATTACATCAACAGATTCCAATATTGATTAGTGTAATAATAGTGATAGTGAATATAATGAAGATACTATTGACAGGATTTTGCCCCATTCAGGAAAAGAAAAAAAAAATAGATGTGATGGCAATATCAGTAAATATGAAATAAATGTATAAAAATTAAATAATTTTTTTAAAAAACAAATGCTGAATAATAACTAACATAAGAAAAAAAATTGCTGGATTAAGAAAAGTACGAAAGGAACAAATGATAAAAATTATTTATCATCACTAATTACATTCTTCATTTGGCAAATATTTCAACATTACTTTGCAAATAATTTGAAAAATGAGGTAGCAATTAAATAAAGTAGGAATGAACTCAATGGCCTTTATGCACACTCCATAAAAAATATAACATAAAAGTATTCATGCATTACTTTCCAATTATCTACTATATTGTAAATAAAATATAAAAGTATGAATCCAAATAATATTTACAAATCAGGAATAATACAGTATGATTAGCAAATAAATATATTTTAATGCTTTAAAAAAATTTAGAAAAGTTTCTCTTACTGACAATGATTTATTTGTGTGTGCATTAGTTTCCAATACCAAGCTTATTCAAGTTCTTTTGTGTGATACCTGAGAAGCTTTATTTATCAACACATAACATCATTCAATAGAATACCTGAACTAATGTCCACATCATTCTGTTCACGTTCAATTTGCTTTGGGGGTATTTCTTCCACTAGTTTAGATTCTGGTATTTCAGAGTTATTTACACTTCCTGATTTATTATCATCACTAGCTGTTTCCAAGGCTTCAGAAACAGGGGCACTGCAGCTGGCATTAATATCATGAGTTTCATTCAATCCATTTTGTAGAACTGTTGCATCTGTGGAATTAACTGAACTTTCAAGACTACTAGCTTGGGACTGTGATGGATTAGTTTCAGCTACAATAGGTGTTCCCGTAGAGGCAACTGCATTGGTAACTACCTTATCTAAACCAAAGAAAAAGAATATTAAACTTTAAAAAGTATGGTTTTTGATTTTTCTATATAACTTGGATCAACCCTACTTAATTAGTGTAAGAAATACAGAAAAATAGCTTAAAATTTAATTTTAACCAAATTGTTTATTAACCAAAAACCATTAATTGTTTGAAATTTCTTTGTGAAAGAAGTTTGCCTTTTTAAGTCAAAAATGTAATCGATGGGTTATGTAATGCCTTTTTAAATACTCATATGTGGGGGGAAAACTTCAAATGTAATAAAAAAATATTATTAGTTTTATTTTTTTGAAAATGCATATATATATATATATATATATATATATATATATATATATATATATATGATTGCTTTTGAATTATTTAAACATAGATTTAAAAATCATAAAAATGTCAATAACTGATACATAAAATATACATGCACTTCATACATTTGCAATTTCATCTTCATATTGTAGAAACTAAATATGTTTTTATAACATATACATATTTTTTTATATATATAAGTTTTCCTAAATAAATATTTAAAACTTTGAGCAATAACAATCCACAAAAAACTTCATATAAAAGGCAATACACAAAAATAAATAAATTGATTCATTGAATGCATTCATTCAGTAATGAATATGCAATATTTAACTAAAAATTCTATAAATAAAGTAAAATACCAGATTCAGCATCATTTTCCGAGGAAGCAGATGGAACTTTATTTTTCATTTCAAGCATTTGGAACGTTAAAACCTTTTAAAATATATAAATATATTATTAATACTAGGTTAGCAATCTACACAATAAATTTTTATCAGATATATATTTGGATAAAATATTTTTTAATATATGCGTAAAATGACAATGACAAAGTTTAAGGAGGGAATAGCTATCTTCCCAAAAAGCTTTAATAGTTATACTATAATAATTTTCAAATGATTTTTAAAGGATGATTTTTCAAAAGATTTTCAAATGATTTTTAAAGACATAAGTTTAAATGTTAATTAATTTTGCACATTATCATTTTGGGAATATTAAACATGATGGTTTGCATAACACAAGAGAGTAATTAATTTAAGAGGGTTGATAAATTAAGAGATTTGATAGAGTGTCCATAGTTTTTGAGCTTCAAATAAAACATAATATTTCAGGGACAGTTATAGAATTTGATAAAAGTACTTTCATTAAACATTCATCGAATTATATTAATTACAAAATCATAAAATGAAAAAAAAGAAGAAAAAAAAAAGAGTGGTAATACATATTATTAAAATACATATGTCACAATATGGGAAGGAATTAAAAGCAGCAAAATATTTTTATAGCAATGAAAAGCAACTCACCCTAATACTTTGAAGAATCAATTCAAGTACTTTTGAGCCTTGATAGGAAGAATTTGTCTCAAACTTTCCTTGCAAGATTTTAAACAAAGCATTCATTACTTTTTTAATCTATTGGAAGGAAAATAATATGTCACAAAGGATATAAGAATAAACAAATGATTAAAATATTTAAATTCTCCATTTTGATAATATTTTTATTGAGGACTACAAAGATATTTATTTTATTCCTTTATTTTTTTATATATTTTTTAAAAGATTTTAAATGAAATGAAATTAGAGATAAAACAATCATCAGTAGGTATGTCAAGAAAGTTTAGGCATTCTAATTCAAATGTCATCTTTAGCACAGAGACAAAATTGGAAATTATGTTATATTTAAAAAAAGCACCACAAGCTCGTGTAAGTTAAATAATATTTTTATTCATTTAAATGGTTTCATTAAATTATTAACTTTAGTATTGCAAACAATACAAAAAACTTTGTCTTGCATTTATTGTTTAAAAAATTATCACATTTCTTATTTCATTTCACATAATCACGTGCTCAAAATTACATTTTTCTAGGTTTTATTTGTATTAGTAATTAACTTATTTGTTTCAATCAGAACTTTTGTAAATGCAATGGCAACACATTATTATATGCTTGCGCAAATAGTAAAATTTCCATTTCTTGACTACAGGTTTTTGTTGATGCCAAAAACCTCATCCCCAAAACAACATTATGCTCAGAAATGATTAAAAAAAAAAAGTCTTGTAAAGACGTGATGGGTCGTATTCCTGCGAATCAAGGAAGGCTGCAAAAACGTGAAGACTCGTATTGCCTGGGAACCAAGGAAAACTAATGACTCGAAGGATCATATTGCCTGGGAACCGAGAAAGACTGGAAAACCCAGAGGGATCGGGTTGCCTGTGACCGCCAGGCGGCGAAGTAACTGGGGGAGACGAGAAACAAGTTTAAAAGAGAGAACAGAGTCGGTGGAGAGGACAGTCTGTCGGAGTCGTCGAGATGTGCTGATCGTTTTTTTTTCGTCCTATTTTTAATTGTTGTGTTGTGTATTTGTGTTGTGTGTTGTGACATCCTAGCAGAAAATAAAGAAGATGTCTAAAAGTCCTGCTTCATCTTTTTGACTCCAGTACAGACCGAAGTTTGGTGGCAGCGGTGGCACGGAAATAAAACCATGTGCCTAATCAAGAATCTGTTAGGGGTAATTACTTTTTCTGTCTGAAAACTGCCTACGTATTTTTAAATTAATCTCAATTTTTGTATTAAAATCTGGGTGAAAATTAAATACGTATTTGAAAGTCTTAATTCACTTTTTGTATTAAATGTTGGATTTGAGATTTTTTTTCAAGGCACATTCTTATCCCTACTATTCTGTATTGATGTATTTGATATAGTCGATTAAGGGCTAAAAGAATATTAAGAAAAAAGAAAAAAAGTATATATGTGAATAATTATACTAGATAAGAGTGAATAATTAAACTAGATAAGAATGAATAATTATACTAGATAAGAGGATAATTATACTAGAGTGAATAATTATACTAGATTGTGTGAAATAATTATACTAGATTTATATGTAAAGTTCTAATACAACACTTGGTTATAATATTAGAATATATATTGGTGTTTGATTGTTAAGTATTAGAATTGCAAATAAATACTCTATTGTTTTATTCAGTGTATTCTGATTTAAAACTGTTAAAGGAAAACCGAAGTAATAAACTTTTGTCTGTTGAGAAAGAAATACGCAAAATCAGTTGGTTTTCCTTTATGTATTTTTAAAAAACAGGAAACTTAAAAAAGAAAGAAAAAATTGCTTTTATGCAGCTTGAATTATTTCAAAACCTATTCTTCCAAGTGGAGAGGAATATCATTTTATTCATTTCATCTGATTGTGGGTTTTTTAAAAAATATTTCTATTGAAAGTGTACTGATATAGTTTTTATTTCTTGGAACAAATGTTCTTAAAGATAAAAATTTTGTTTTATATAAATGAGGTATGAAGAATTCTTACTGTGATTATTATTTTCATGAAAGTATTTATGTGTTCAGTTGTAGCTGTTTCTTAAGTTGTAGTTGTTAGTAACTTTAATTGTAATGATTCATAGATTCCAGATAGCCTACTGAATAATTAATGAAGTTTCAGAATTTATTGATATATTTTTTTATTAAGAAAAATATTCTGAATGAAAATTATTTTTTTTAAACTTTGGATTGTTTGATTAAAGAAAAAAGATACGAGTTATTTTTATATATTTACGGAACTGGTGTAATTATTATATGAATTGTTTCGTTTATTATTTTTTCCCATTTAAATGGTATTGTCAAAGTAATTTTATTGAAGGTGATCTATTTTATTGTAAAGTGTATTGGTGTATTCGAAAATCATTTTAACTTCCATTTTAAGATTTAGGAATTAAATAATTATTTCATAATTAAATAGATTGATTAGAAAACTTTTGCAGTATATTAGAGGGCTTTCCTTTCATTTCTTACTTTTTAGCGTTAATTTTATTTAAGCTAGAAAAAAAATCATGGCTTATTTAGCAAAGGCTAGGAAAACTGAACTGTTAGAAATGTGTGAGGAATTAGGTGTGGAAGCCAATTCTACAGACAAAGTAGTAGAACTTAAGAATAAAATTTTAAATAGCCCATTGTACCAGGAGGAAGAAGTAAAAATTATACTAGATAGAATAATCGAAGACAGAAAGCGGATGCAAGAAGAAAGAAAGCGGGTGGAAGAAGAAAGAATAAGACAAGAAGAAAGAATAAGGCAAGAAGAAAGGCAGGAGCGAATGGCGCGAGAAGCTCAACAGCATGAGCTAGAAATGAAAAAATTGGAATTGATGAGAGGAGATAATAACCAAATAAATGGATCCCGAAATACTGTTGAAGTTGGTCCAAGAATTCAACTAGCACAGATTACACCGAAGTATGATGAAAAGCGCGATGAAATGGGACTGTACTTAATAAATTTTGAGAGAAGAGCAGAAATGGCTCAAGTTCCAAAGAAAGATTGGGTAGCTTACCTGTTAGCTGTTTTACCCGTGGAATTATCAAACATGCTAGCCCGAGAAGAGCCGGATGATGCCAACAATTATGATTTCGTTAAGAATCTTATTTTGAAAAGGTATAAAATGAATAGCGAAAAATTGAAACAATGTTTTTATAAACATCACAAAACCCCTGAGAAAACCTGGAAGAATTACGCACAAGAACTATCCAGTTATTTCTCTGAATGGATTTCAGAATTAAAGATTACGACTTTTCAGCAACTTAAGGATCTAATTGTGACGGAATAAACTAAAATTTCGAGTGCCTGCTGAAGTAAAAGAACATTACTTAGAAGATAGGCTAAAATTTACTTCCCCTTATAATTTAGCTGAAAAGCTCGATGATTATGAAAGCATTAGAGAAAGCTTTAAAAGAAGAGAATTACCCAAAAGGACTTTCCCGAACTTTCGAAACGGAAACCAAAATAAGTTCACGAATAAAGAAACTATGAAAGATTTTAAGCCAAAATTTCAAATCAAATATGAAGCAACTCAAGATAAAGAATTTGACAGAAGAAAAGTAGTGCGATGTTATGAATGTGGATCAATCAATCATCTTCGACCGCAATGCGATAAGTTGAAGAAACAAGAATCTATATCCCATGTTGTGGCAGGTAATATTGATGATTTAATGGCTCGTTACATAAGCATCGGTAAGGTAAATGGTGTGCAGATGAAAATTCTTCGAGATACTGGTGCTACACTAGATTTGATCTGCAACAAGTATGTGAAGCCACATATGTATACAAAGGAGAAAGTTTGGCTGAGGACACCTTTAGAAGAGACTTTACAATGCTTACCTCTTGCCAAAATTGAGCTAGAATGTAAAATGGGACACGTAATTACCAAAGCGACTGTTTTGAGAGATTCTTTGGATCAAGGAAGATATCTGCTTGGAAACAAAACTGCTATGTTATTCGAAGATATGAAAACAAAAGAAGATGTACAAGCACATATGATAAATGCTATTCAAACTAGAGCTCAGACGAAGCTTTTGGAAAAGGAAGAAAAGAGTGCAACCCTTGAACAGCTTGATGAAAATTTAAATGAAAATGAGCTTGAAGTTGAAGACCAAGTAAAAGAGACAGAGGAATTTTTGCCTCAGGTTAAGGAACTCACCCTGCAAGATCTCTTAAAAATTTCCCCAAAAGAATTCGTTAGAGAACAACATAAATGTGACGAATTAAAACCACTTGTAGAAGAAGCAAAGAAAAGAACTTCCAAAAATAAATATGTCTTGGAAAAAAATATGCTACTATATAAGAAAAAGATAAAAATGGAACGGAAAGAAAGCTAATTGTTGTTCCTGAAAAGTTTCGAAAGCAACTTAAAACGTTTTGCCATGAAGGTGGAGTGGCACATTTAGGTGCAGGAAAAACCAAAGACGCACTTTTTAAATTATTTTTTTGGCCTAACTGTTTTGTTGACGTAGAAAATTTTGTCAAAACCTGTGATTATTGTCAACGAGTTGGAAAGCTTCGAGATAAGAAGAAAGCTCCCTTGAAGATTGTCCCTGTTGTTCCCGAAATTTTCACCAAATTGAACGTGGATGCGTGTGGACCTTTACCTGTTAGCACTTCAGGTAACAAATACATTATAACAGTGATATGTTTGTCCTCAAAATATCCCGATGCCATTCCCACTCCTGATTTGTGCTCTACAACCATCGTGGATGCATTACTCCAAATTTTCAGTCGCCTTGGATTTCCAAAGGAATTACAAACAGACCAAGGAACGTCCTTTGTGAGTGTACTCACCACAGAATTTACAAACCAATTTGGAATTAGAGTCGTTAGAAGTTCGGTTCGACACCCACAAAGTAATCCTGTAGAAAGGATGCACAGAACTCTGAAAAGGATAATCCGAGTTCTTTGTCTTGAATCCGGAAAAGATTGGGAGAAAATTTTACCACAAGCATTGTTTGCATTAAGAACAGTTACACATAATAGTACTGTTTTCAGCCCTGCAGAACTAGTCCATGGTCGAAACTTGAGGACGCCCATGATGCTACTTTATGAGAAATTAACAGGTGAAGAGGAAACCAGCATCATAACTTATGTCTTTGAATTGATGAATAGAATGAAGCAGTGTCAAGAACTTGCCGTTCAACACATGCAAGAAGCTAAAGAGAAACAAAAACTGTGGTATGACCGGAAGGCAGAAAAACGAGAAATTAAAGACGGTGATTTAGTTCTAGTGACAGCTCCGTTCAAGCCGAATAAACTTGCAGTTAATTGGATTGGGCCAGGAAAAGTTGTGAAACAACTTTCCGAAACGAATTATGTAATACATTTTCCAGACAAGGATAAAACTCAAGTTTATCATATAAACATGCTAAAGCCTTACTTCCAGAGAGAAGAAAATATTAACTTGTTATGTTTAGAAGAAAATACAAATGAAAAGGAAGACGAAGAAATTCCCAAACTAGAATTAGGATTTGAAGATAGTGGATAATCTCAAGTTTACCAGGATATTCAGTCGAACACGGTATTGTCAGAAAATCAGATAACTGAACTTTGCCAATTGATCGAGAAATTTTCAAAACCTTTTCCACAGAGCCTGGTTGTACGGATTTGACCGAACATGAAATTGAACTAGAAACTGAACGACCTACTTGCGCCAAACCTTATAGACTTTCCCCTCGACAGTCGGGAATATTAAAAGCGGAAATAGAAAAGATGTTGAAGCTAGGGATTATTGAGCCAGGATAATCAGATTTTACATCCCCATTAATACTTGTCGAAGTTCCAGGAAAGGATGCAAGACCCTATATTGATTACAGAAAATTAAACAAAGTTACTAGAACGCAGTATTTCCCTTTGCCCAACATAGAAGAATTGATAGAGAAAGTGTCCGCGGCTAAATACATTTCTGTCTTGGATCTCACTAAAGGATATTGGCAGATCCCATTGAGTCGACGAGCAAAAAGATTGGCTGCTTTTGTAACCACTTTTGGAACTTATAGACCCTTGAGGTTACCTTTTGGTTTAAAAAATGCGCCATATTACTTCAGTCGTCTTATGGCGAATTTATTAAAAAATTGTGAAGAATATGCAGTACCTTATCTAGATGATGTGGCTATTTTCTCACAAAACTGGGATGAGCATTTGAAACATCTGGAAGATATTCTATCAAGAATCCGCGATGCAAAGCTACATATAAAGCCTTCAAAATGTCAATTCGCTCGGGCCTATGTAAAGTACCTCGGACATTTGGTAGGACAAGGTTTACGAACTCCCGGTGAATTAAAGGTGGAATCAATAAAGAAATTTCCAACACCAACTAGTAAGACCGAAGTTAGAGTTTTTTTGGGACTAGCTGGATACTACCGAAGGTACATCCCCGGATTTTCTGTGATTTCTGCTCCCATGACTAATTTGTTAAAGGGTCGAAATCGGAAATCGATTGTTCACTGGAATGACGCCTGTCAAAAGGCATTTGAAGAACTTAAACATAAACTTTCCAAAAATCCTGTTTTATACAGTCCTGATTTCGCCAAGCCATTCGTCATTCAGTGTGATGCTTCGAACCTTGGTATTGGAGTTGTACTCTCCCAAGTAGTTGAAAACGAAGAGCATCCCATTCTGTATCTGAGTAAAAAATTTTCGCTTGCAGAGCAAAAGTACAGTACTACTGAAAGAGAGTGTGCAGCTATCATTTTTGCCGTGCAAAAATTAAAATGTTATCTTGATGGACATGAAATATTTATTATACAGACTGACCATAACCCATTGGTGTGGCTGGAAAAAAATACTGGAACGAACCCCAGACTTTTAAGATGGGCTTTAATTTTACAGTCTTTTAATTATGAGATTGTACATCCCAAAGGAAAGCAGCATCAGAATGCTGATAGCCTAGTCTAAAATAAAACTATCATACCTATCCATATATATCTTTGCATTATTAATTATATTATACATATATCTTTCATAATCAAGTATATTGCCTATAAATAATTTCATATCCTATTATGTTACGTATAATCATTATGAATCCTGTATGATTCTATTAAGTGCGCATATGATACTTATAATTTTATTTTTTAATATTTATATTATTATTATATATTATCTTATATCATTTTTATTATAAACAGGATTTTTTTATTTCAGGTATGTGTATCTGTGTATCATAAATTTGCTTTATATTTGTATATTGTTTCTATTTGAGTGTGGTATATATGTCAATTTGTTATGTCAGTAGGGATAGGTATTTGTGCTATAAAACGGAGGTATCTATTCAGACAGAATTGGTATTTACAATTTGTTATCTTTTGTTTTGAACATTTACATCCCGAAAACATTTGAACTGAATACTTTTCTCTCGAGACTATTTTCTAGATTCCAGTAAAGAAAAAGCAAACTTTTCCACTTCGCAGAAAAGTTTCCTCCAGAAGGGAGGAAGACTGTAAAGACGTGATGGGTCGTATTCCTGGGAACCAAGGAAGGCTGCAAAAACGTGAAGACTCGTATTGCCTGGGAACCAAGGAAAACTAATGACTCGAAGGATCATATTGCCTGGGAACCGAGAAAGACTGGAAAACCCAGAGGGATCGGGTTGCCTGAAACCGCCAGGCGGCGTAGTAACTGGGGGAGACGAGAAACAAGTTTAAAAGAGAGAACAGAGTCGGTGGAGAGGACAGTCTGTCGGAGTCGTCGAGATGTGCTGATTGTTTTTTTTCGTCCTATTTTTAATTGTTGTGTTGTGTATTTGTGTTGTGTGTTGTGACATCCTAGCAGAAAATAAAGAAGATGTCTAAAAGTCCTGCTTCATCTTTTCGACTCCAGTACAGTCTAATATGACCAACATTTTGAAATAAATTTTCTTAACAAGTGGTCCAGATGATATATCACCACTTCAATAAGATATCATTGTCTACAAAAGACTAATCTCTCTATAAAAAGTAGACATTTTTGTGTCCAGCAAATTGCTTTGTATCACTTATTTTGGAATTTTTTATGAGCAAACAAGATTTAATGCTGATTAAAGAGACTTGAAATTATTGCAAAGTAGTGTTTTGTTCTATAAAATTGTACATTTAAAATAATATATCCTATTATCCTAAAATTTTCAATTAAATGCCATAGCTGAACAAGAACACATTTTCTTTTCTTTCCTCATCATAATACTCAAAATAATCAATATATGAAGCAAAATATAGCACAATAAAATGAAAAATGCAATAATTCTTTTAAAAAATGGCTAATAAAATATTATTGAATGAAAAAGTTTAAATTAATTTATTATACATAGTTTTAATTTTTTTAATTATTTTTTCACTCCTCTACGAATTACTGAAGGATGAACAATTTTCTATTGGAATTCAAATTTGCCATAATGCATTGAATAAAATTTCATACCATCATTCAATTCATTTTTTTTAACTTTTTACATAAAATTTAGAAATTAAAAAATGTTTCAAAAACCTTTAAAATATTGCCTTTTAATATATTAACCAGACAAAAAAAAACCCTTTCAAGTACACAGTTTTATGAGAAACTCTGTATACGAAAGTACCTCTCCAGTAAAGTTGGTAGGTGCAGTATTAGAACAGGTAGCCTTCAATTGCTTCAGCTCTGTCACAAATTCATTGATTTGTTCTTCATATTTTTCTTTCATTGCCCGAGTTCTTTCATAAAATATTTCATACTGTAAAAGAAACTCAAACATTAATATAAATTTTA
Source organism: Argiope argentata (assembly GCA_026289955.1). Taxonomy (NCBI): domain Eukaryota; kingdom Metazoa; phylum Arthropoda; class Arachnida; order Araneae; family Araneidae; genus Argiope; species Argiope argentata. The sequence goes on from JAOUZG010046964.1 coordinate 1,510,793, forward strand.
GACTATCAGTATTGTGCAATATTAAATTGTTTTGTACACAATCATCAGAGAAAATATTAAGCTATCAATATTGCACTATGCACAAACTTCTGCACAAATATTAAAAGACCAAATTACACATGCTCAATAGCAATAGTAAGCTTACCTTTTTTTTCCAAATTAAAGAACTTTCGAGATCTGATTGAAGTTGCTCAATTTTCCTTCCTTGACTTTCAGCAAATACTTCTGAAATTTTAAGCTAAAAATAAAAGATATAAAAAATATATATAAATTATGAGTACAAGTAAAAGAGTTAATGCTACAGCACTCTTATTGATGCATTAAGTAAAAAGTAAATTTTTATCTCCTAAAAATATACATAAAACAATATTAGTTTAATAGTTCTTAATTATTTAGTTAATGGCATAAAACAGATTACACGATAGGCTCAAAATTTCCACTGAAAAAAAGTACAATTACAAACGTACAATTCATTTAGAAAAAAAAAATTACAATAAAATTGAAGCAGAAAATTTTAGAAACTTCATTAAAAGTAAAGGCTATAATATTCTTGTGTAAAGAGAAATGAATTATTCTAGAATAGATTTTGAAATGTAACTTGAGAGAGAAAGAATTTGTAACTGTCAAAGTCTAGAAATACTATGCAAGAGAAAATATAGTTATAAGAAATGTATATACTTATACTTCTTATCTATACTTATGGAAAAAAAATAATATATCTGCTTAAGGAAGAAAACATCAATTTCAATTCTATTGATTTTTTTTAATTGAAGAAGTTTTTTTTTAAAGTTATGACATGACATTTTAATCAAAAGTTTTCAGTATGCTACTTAATGGAACTCCATTGAGTTAGGCTTAATGGACATTTAAATTTAAGAAACTTATCTTGTATTTCCTTCCATTACAATTTTTTGGGAATTCTACCTTGTGTAAAAGATGTTCCATTAATAAAAGATCAAAGTTAAAAGACAATTGTATTTGAAGATACATCTGACTTTAAACTAAAAATTTTTTCTTTCATTTTCAATTGTCATCTTGATGTCTCCATCGTAACTGTATTGATTGATCCCAGATGCCAATGTTTATGCTTTTCTCTGGAAAATTTTAATGTAAGTGAATTTCTGTGTACATTCGTGACAAAATCTTGGCATTTTCTTACTATTTTCACGTTTTTTTAAAAAAATATACTCTAAATATATATCATTGTAAAAAATAAAAATATAAAGTCAAATATGCCTCAATTATCTGGCATATTATTTATAGAAAAGGCTGAACTTACATCATATAATTGCTTCCACTAAAAATCTCAATAAAAGAGCAGGAGATCAAGAAATTAATATTGCATGCATTCAAAAAATTTACCAAAAGAATAACAGACCAATTGGTTTCCCCTTAAATGTCAAAACTTTCTTCTCTGACCGAGACAATCTGGAATCAGGTATTATAGTCTACAATAAATGTCTTCATGCAATAAAGGTTTTTTCTTCCAATAATATCAATGCTATTACCACTCCTTTTCACAAATTTACTATAATGATCATTTCAGTTTACTGTCCACCTTTGGAAGATATTGAAACTAATTTAATTGAATCAGGAAATTTTCTACAGCACTCTCATGATAGAGTAATGATTGCAGGAGATTTTAATGTAAAAAGTGTAGTATAGGGCAGTGGTTTTGAAGATTACATAGGTTGTACATTACTTGAATTTCTCTTTTCAAAAGAACTTGTCGTTTTAAAAGATGAAAACTCTCCTTTAACTTTTGATGGTTCAATGGGAAAATCATGAATAGATATTACCATCAGTGACCCTATATTATTAGAAAATATTTTTAAATGGAAAATTGATTTAGAACTAACATGCAGCGACCATAGAACTAACATGCAGCGACCATAACAGGAAAAGTTTTTCATTTTATATTGAACAACCAAAAATGTTAAAAAATGAGAGAATTTATACAGAAAACTTAAAATTACAAAAGTTTAGATTTCTGCTTACCAAAGATTTCCAAAAGATTGAAAATAATCGAAACCTTGATTTTTATAATAATTTAAAAAGAACTATAATATCTGCTAGCAAAAACAGTAAATTAATAAGTGAAACAAACTCCTAAAGAAAAAACATAATTGGTGATTAAGAAAATCAGAGGTTCTCAAAAGTGATGTGAGAAGAACAAAAAGAAAAAAAAATTAAAGTTAAAGATATAAGAGGCAAAAAATATCTTTGAATACTGGTTAAAGAAGCAGAGGTGAAGTATAAAATGAATTTAAATGGCACAAAAAGAAATGATTGGTCTAATTTATGTGAAAAGGTGACTTCAAGTGAGCCTTTTGGTATTCATTTTGATGTCACTAAAAATCTGGACAGAAAATCTTTCCAACTTAGTGCAATTAGAAAAGTAGATGGTTATTTAGCCAAATCTCCTAAGGAAGCCATAGATGCTTTTACTTGAACTTTATTCCCCTCGGATGATGCTGATACTTTGCTTTTTAATGAAAATATACGAAATAGTTGAATTCATTTAGATTCTTTAAATGATCCTCCATTTTCCATATTTGAAGTGGAACATACAATCCACAGCTGAAACTTTAAAAAAAAGGGGGGGACTCCAGGTTGTTTCAGCAGGAATTATTAAAGAAGCATTTAAATGTAACAGTTGTTTTGTTGATCTTTATAATAGATGTCTGCATCATGGATATTTCCTAGTAAAATGGAAAGTAACACACATTATTTTCTTTAACAAGTCTAAAAAAAAGATACAGATCCAACAGCTTTTCGACCTACTTTTCTTCTTGATTTCAATGGGAAAATATTTCATAAATTGGTTACACAGAGAATATTCTATCATTTATTAAAAAATAATCATATTCATCAAAATCAGTATGGATTTATTACTGGAAGAAGTACAACTGAAGTAATTATTCCTGTTAAAAATTGGATCTAATTTGTAATGCTTCATATCTAATGAAGCACTACAAATTAATTTTGGAGAAGCTACTAAAATAATTGCATATGCTGATGATTTTTATCTGTTTGTGGCAGCAACTAGCATGCATAAAATTCAAAAGCTGGTTAATAGGGCATTAAAAAAATTGGATTGTTGGAGCAAGAACTCTAAGGTTACTTTTGTACATGAAGAAACACAGATGAATCCTTTTGGAAAAAGTGGGCATTATAAACAACCTCTGCATGGTTATGCAGATAAACCAATCAAGCTTGAAGAAATATGAAGATTTTTGGGATTATTGTTCATGACAGATTAAATGGTATGGTCCATATAAATCATTGGGGAAGCAAGATTACTAAAATTTTAAATAGACTGATAGTTGCCAAATACAATAGAGGAATATTAAGTAAAATTGCCAAAATCTTATACAAAAGAGCACTGGAAAGAATTTTGGCACATGCAGTTGCAGCCTGGTGGAAGAGCACTAATAGACAAAGGCAAAAGACCAATAGCATACAACATTAAGCATGGTTAGCAATAATGGGTGCTTTTCATACAACATCTACGGCAGCTCTACAAATAATTAGTGAACTTGAGTCAGTAGATCTGATATGTGATATTGAAACTGCCTGGTGTTGGATAAAAAAATCACCAAAAAGACATCAGCATTTTTGGCAAAACAACTGAGGATTCTAAAATGATCAGTTATGAAAATAGTTGGGTTCACTCCAGTAAGATTGAAAAGATAGAGTGGGATGTTTCTAGCAGTGACATCTAACTATTTTATACCTACAGATTGTTCAAAAATGAATGAACAAGTTGGTGCAGCTTTTTGCGTTTTTGAGGGCAAAGATAAAATTGAAGAGTTTCAGTGTAAGCTTTAAGCAGAAAGTGAACAGCAGTTAGCTGTTCACTTTCTCAAACAGAACTTTTTGCAATATGGCAAGTGTTAAATTAGAAAAAATGTAATTAACTGTATCTGCATTTTCATCTATTCACGGACAGCTTTAGTTGTATTAAAGGCTCTTCATAAAATTCAATACAAAAAATAATTTAGATGTTAAAAGTCTTGGTATTTACTTATTACACTGGATTAAAGCCCACATTGGTATCAAAGGCAATGAACTAGCTGATCTAACTACAAAAGCTGCTTCATCTAAACCTGCAATTGACTATCACTTTGGAGAATGAAAGAACAATCAAAATGGAAAAATGATGAAAAAGGCCACTTTCAATACCTTTTCTGAGGTAAAAAGAAATAGATGTATTGACAATGAATATCTAACCCAATTAATTACAAATCTATACTTATGAAGTCAAGAATATCAACAATATATCTGAATGCACACATGTACTGGAAAAATTCAAAAAGAAAAATAAAATTTTTAGATTTAATTTAATTGACCACATTTAAAAGAAGAAGAAAATGCTATTTTTCTTAATAATATTAGAAATAGAATAATCAAATAGAATTTTAAAAATAAATATTAAAATACTAAAAATTTAAATTTAAAAAATATTACTATAATTAAATATTAAAAAGGTAATATTTAACATAAAAGTAAAGAGATTTTAATTACTTATGTTGCTCATTAGCTGAATGATAAGGATAGTAAAAGGAATTTTAAATTTTCGTAACTTATATTTTCAAAACTGCAACCGTTATCGTCATAGTGCATTATTAGGAATTATTGTATCCATAGTGTATTATTACACCAATGAGCTTCATATCATAAAAACACCGAAAAATTTTTATTAACAAGAAAATTTTATATGTAAGGCAATAAATGAGTATATAATATTTCCTCTCCCTAATATTAAAGCATTATTCTATTACATCTTGATAAATGCAGTTCATATTTGATTATGAACTACAATTGTGTCCATATATAATTTCCTGCAAAATATGATTCAGTTATAATTTTTAAAAAACATTGCTAAAAAGGTTAATGACTCAATTGCATTTACAAAGCTGATAAAATTAAAAGAATTTTTATCTTTTAATGTTACAGAAAAGCAGATAATTTGTTTTTCCAAATCATTAAATCCTTAAAAATCATGTTAGCAGCTAAACCAACTTATTTTGGAGAAGTTATGTGTATAATGGTTTTCCTTCCCTTCATGATGTCATTTTACAATACATGAATACATTTTTAAAAGCAAAAAATGAGAAGATATCATTTTCTATAAAGCTTATAATTACTAAATTTCTATAATGGGATTTTTTTATTAATGAGTATAAATGTACTCATGTTAATAAATAAAGAAGAGGAGTAAAAAAAAGAAATATTAACATTCCATTTCATTTTTTTTTTAAATATAAAGTGCACCTGAAGTAAACATTTATTTATATGGAATACAAACTAATGAAGAAATACCTTCTTCTGAAGTTCTTGAATCAATGACAGTAATTCTTCCCTTTCCCTCAGTAATTTGCTGTTTTCTTCACTTAGTAATTCCATTTTGACATTATTAATAGAATCATCCTGCAGCATATAAAATAAAAAATTTCAAGGAAAAAATTTATTTTAAACAGAACATGAAAATATTTGCAATACCCAACAGGCATTTCTTGACTGTATAAAATCACTCAAAAGTGTAAATGAATATAAACAAATAACTAATATAATTCATAAAATAAATAACAAAGTCACTAACTTTTAAGTTTGATAGTTCTAAAAGTATTGTATTGGAAATTTTAATTGTGGTATATTTTCACAAAAATAGGAAAAGTACAAAATCTAAGAAATCAAAAATAAGTAACCAAGTGTAATAATTTTAAAGCATACTAAATAAAAAGAATGCTTACACTATCAGGGAGAAAATATCATTTAAAAAAATAGATTTGATGAAAACAAATACCATGAATACCATATCTTCCTATTAAAAATTGGCGATGACAATTGATTGAAATTTTATACTATCATATTGGGAATTTATTTCTAGATCAAGTTCGATTAAATATGAAGAATTTTCCATACACTTTGAACCATCTGTCTGCACATTCAATAATTTAACACTTCTTTTGATAACTGTAGTTTGGAATGTTTGTTCATATTTAACAAATATCAGTTGTTCCTTTCAATTTTTGATATAAATGCAGTTTTGTTCAGTTAGAATTAATAATTTATTATAATTAAACTCCAAGAATTTGTAAATTAATGGTTTGAAAATGATGCAAGCAAATTAAATTATTTGCAGCCATTTTTAATTATTTTTCCTTCAAACATTAAATTATAATTTAAATATTAAAGGAATAAACCTTTATCCTTGCATAAAAATAAATTGCATATTAATTAAATTATCTGTAAATAAATTATCTGTTAAATTTAAATAGTTTAACTTTTTAAAAGATGCATCAATATATATAATTTTTTTTTCCTTAAAAATTTTAATTTTACTATGTATTTTGAAAGTAAGTATTTATTTTTGGATAAAAAAATTAAAAAACATATTAATTAAAAGTTTTTGTACATTTTAAATTGAATGAGAACCATTAAAAAAAGAAAAAAAAAATACTAGTCTGATACGAACCCCCAACCTTCAGCATGCTAATCGGTTACCTAGACAAAAAAGCCATTGGAACCATCCAGACGGGAGAGTCATCAGTATATAAGCTTAATCAAAAATGTGTACTATCATTATACTAGAGCTCATTCCAATCTGAGATTTCAACTCCATTTCTCTCTTTGTAAGGCATTTTTCCATGACAGCCAAATACTCTGTTCAGTTTTTCTATGAAATCTTACATGCAAATCCCAAATAATTATTTCTCCGAAAATCTTTTATTTAACAATATTTTTCTTCATAATCTTTCTAGTCGTGTCTTTAAAAAAATTTGTTTTAACCTTCTTTCTATTTCGCACCTTTTTATTTCAAATATACTTCTACAATTGTTATCTTCATCAAAATGGTCAAAAGTTATTTCACAAGACTATCTTTACAAACAATAAGAAAGCATAATCAAATGATACCCTAACCTAATTTACATTCGTTCATCTTTCGCACATGTAATAGATTTGATATATGTTTTATTTCTATTTAATAGCGCATAACATTTATTTATTTTGAATCTGAGATTTGCATCACTTTTCACATCTTACTTCTACATTGGTCTTCTAAAGCATTTGGGATGATGACTGCATATTTTCACTTAGTTGTTAAAGATACCGTTTGTGATCTGCATATTCATTTTCTGGTGAGCGATTAATGTGAAGATCGTTATCTTTCCTACTTTGCTTTCCATTATATTTACTTTTGACTTATGAAATAAACACCCATTTGGTATAATAATTAACGACTTAAAATTCTTAGATTTTAATTTTTGAACAAACAATTCCAAGGGGTATTCAAATAAAAATTTACGAAACTACACTGCGGGTATAAAAGAAGACTTTATTCAAAATATACACCATAGGCTCGAGTACAACGGTCTCATTGATTAACGGGCCGAAGGATTCTTTGTTCCCAGAATTCATGTGGCCGTGACGAGACCCAGTCCTTCACATAGTTCCTGAGTTCGCCGACCGAGTTGAAGCCCTCCCCTTTCATATGTTTTTTTCAGGGAACCAAACACATGAAAATCGCAGGGTGACATGCCTGGATCGTAAGACGGATGATCGAGATACTCCCACTTGAACATGGGCAGTTCCGATTACGTGACCCCGGAGAAGTGTGGATGCGTGTCGTCATGGAGCATAACCTCACCCTATGTGAGCAGCCCTGGTGTTTCGTTCTTGATGGACATGCGTAGTCTTCGGAGAGTCTCACAGTACAAATCGGAGTTAATGGTTCTTTTATGTTTGAGGAATTCAACAAGTAGCAGACCTTGGACGTGGAAAAACACGGTGAGCAACACATTGCTTGCTGACGCCACGGTTTTGAACTTCTCAAGGAGAGGTGACAATGCCTTATTCCACTTTGCCTCCCACTCGAAGTGATGATTAGCTCACAACATCTGTGGCAATCGGCTCCAAGAAAGTGGGGTGTTCCTCATACCAAAAGATGTTAAAGTTCTAGCCTCAAACGCAGTTCCTTGTGCTGGTCGGTCAGCTGTTTCGCAACGCACTGCTCGCGCACCGTCCGATAACGTAACCTGTCGTGAACAGCTGTGCATACTGTTCAAACGATGACATCCATCATCACCGCCAACATTCGCAAAAACGTTGATCGCTTCTCAGTAGGTCTTCCATTTTGTTCGTGATGACTGAGTTTGCCCGACTAGGTTTCGGATCATCAACCAAACTTTCTCGGCCAGCACGAAAACGGGCACTCTATTTTCACACGTCAGGCAAGTCATTGTCTGACACACAGTCTTCCCCATCAATGATGACCCTCCGGCGAAGAATAGCAACCGGTGTAACGCCTTCCGCTGCCAGAAATCGGATAGCGCTGCGCTGCTCTCCAATCGTCGAATATTGCCATTTGAGCATCATCTTGTCTTCACGTGCACTGCGACGTCGACTGGATAGTGCTCTTTAAAAGAGTTTCTGCTCTCTCCTCGCATGCGGGCACCCGAGCAGACTCACAACCAACGATAGACAAGGCCTTTGAGATCTTTGACGTCACAATGAGACGTGACACTTCATTCCTTTAACCCATTAACTGCCATAACTAAAAGAGATTAATTTATTTTTATGTTGTGTTGTTACCTATGGCACTTGCCAAAGGACAAGCCCCCTGCTGATACAGTAGCAGATTTAAGCCGAAAGGGGTGTCTCTTGTTTTTGAATTAGCGCCAACTAGGGCCAAGAGTACAACTTCGCTACACGCTCACACATTAATGTTGAATTTACTAGGTCTCCCCTGGTGGCTGAAGTGAATCTACCTAAATTTCCATTCTCAAAAGGAGTGTTCAAAAGAAATAACGAAACCTCGTGTCTAAAATGCAAGAGTGACTTTTTATTTGCGGTAGTTGATAATTTCAACAATTTACATGCATTTGTTAAAACAACGTCAATTTAATTCGTAAATATTGGCCACTATCACTTTTTCCAGCGAATACCTGAACTGTACTTAGCTACTAAATTGTCACAAAAATCAACTCCTCCCATTTTGTCGTTATATTTATCAATAAGACGTGGTTGAGACACCAAAGCTTTTTTCTTTTCCATACTTGAATAACAGGAAACCTTGTTTACAGGTTGAATCATACCAAATATTGAACCAAGAGTTAGAACGGAGTTATCGTTCCTACGAACAAAAATTCCTTTGTTTTCCTTTTTGTACTGAAAATCGTAATAACTTCTCTCTCTTTCGTAATAACCTCTTTCTAAATTTGTCTGATCTACGAGAAGTGAAAATACATCAGCACCAAAAAGTAAATCAAAAATCTCTATGCAAGTTTTATATTCTATTTTCATTTTTACTCTTCTAAATCTTTTTCCTCACTTTTTGTGTGAGGTAAATTTTCTGATTCCTTTTTTACCCATTTGAAGTGACGGTTTTTGACTACTACCGGTTTTTGAGAGATTTGATATCTTTTTTGAGTGCATTTTGATTTGTCCTGCTGAATAATTTGGTAAAACATTATTCTCAGAAATGCAAATAACATCATTTCCTTTTTTTTTCATCGCTAGCTTCTGTACTTCCTGGTGGAAGAACTACAGTATTGATGTCATTGTCTTTTGAATCAAGTTCATAGCATTTACTCAGAGCTTCATCTAATGTAAGATATTTTCTTTTTGGTATTTCTGCATGCATAGGATGAGAAACACATACACCATCAATCGAAAAGCAAAATGGATAATTGATCTCTCATAGAGAGGTGAACTACCTTCTCCCGCAGATGATGTGTCAGCGCAACACGTATTTTCCGTCCCCCCTCCAGATAACTGCAAACAGCTGGCGAATGAAATGTTGTGGTAGACTGTGATCTTGGCTAAAAGTAGATAACCTAAAACACTCATCTCTCTTTCCAATTATTTTCTCTTCCAAAATCCAAGGTCAACAGTTTTGGATGAAAATACTTCAAGTTTGATGTTTGTTTTTAAAATTAAAATTATTGATTATGCTAAATATTTTTTCAGAGAAATATCCCTCATTTTTTGCCCAACTTAAAAATTGCAATTTATATAAAATTTGTTTGGTTCTAAAATTTTCATAGGTATTTAATTTGACTGTTGTGTCAACCCAACAGTTTGGGTTGTAATGGGTTAACGTTGTCGAAGTGCACTACAGTCAGGGGAAAATATTTTTCCTTGTTAATATCATTTCATATACATCCACATCATACAATTCAACACACATTTATCGTAGAATTCTTTAATAATTAAAATGGATTCCTTTAACACATCATCGTGGGTGTATGGTGCTTGATATCTATTACCTTTCTTTCTTTATTAGCAAGTGCACTTTGATTTAAAACTATTTATTTAAGAAAATATGAATGAAAATAAATGTGGGTGAATTTCAAAACATTTTCACATAAAAATGATTTTATGAATATTTACAATAGAATCAACTTCAAGTAAGCAATAAAAACATTATTCAATTTTATTGACACTGTAAAAAATATATAATAAATAATTGAAATTTTAGAAGATATTTCTTCGGCTTTCATAACTATATATTTTATCAGAAATAACTTTACTAATAAATTTTTTGGTAATTTTGAGATAACAAAATATAGCCAAACTTTTTGACAAATTATATGGATGCGGAGCCATTGAATAAAATAATAAGATGTTCATTTTGAATAATCAGGACAGATTGTTCTTTAATAGCATTGGTTAAATTCTCTTGAGTTATATTTCATGAAATAATAACTCACTCAGCAATGAATTATTTGTTTTCATTTCTGGCAGATGCTCTAATGCTTCACTTAAATTGTTGATGTTACTGACTTTTACTGCTAAAGAAGAAATATTTGGAATATTTGAGAGGCTTGTTTTTCCAACAAAAGTTGATACCTCCAACAAATCATTTATTACAACAAATAATGCAATTTTAGAACCATAATTTAATTCAATATTCTCTAATAAAACTTTGTTTTCTTTATAAATGATATTCCAGTGTTTTCAACTTTCCAAATGAAATGTGCTGCTTCAAGATTTTAAAATTTCATTGTCTTATCACTTTTTTTTGTTATGCTTTCCCGGTGAGTATTTTCTATATTATGTTACTCTAATTTCATCTTTATTTCTGGATTTTCCCTCTGAAATGTTGAAGAAGACATGTAAGGGGTATAATTTGGTATCCGAGATGGAATTGCACCAGTGACTAGGCTGGGATATTTAAGAGGGACACACTATAATTTCCCTGATGTAATTCTCAGACCTACACTAGAAGAAATTGTAAATACTGACTTTTTTTCATGCTTAATTTAAATAGAGTAAAAAATATACAAGAAACAATATATAAGTTTATATTTTGTTTACTCCAAGTATTTATCATTAAGTTATGTTATTAAATTTAATAATATAAACATAATTATAAAATGGATATATAGTTGTAAAAAAACATGTAAGCATAGTTCTGGCAAATATTATAATTATTACTGACAATAATACAGTCTATTTTACAGCATTTTAAGAAATAATTCTTTTTATTATGCACTTGATTAAAATCATGATTAATGGATATTGTTGAGCAGTTGAACTTCTAAAGTGAGAATAAAGGACTTCCCAGTTTGAAACATTTGGCATTACTTTAAAACAGTCAAATGAGCTTGTACTTCTATGCCACATTGGATAAAATCCATCATGATGTATGATACTCAGTCATTTTTTTTCAAGTTCTTCCTCTTTAGAAAAGGAAAAAACACTTAATCTTGGGCCATTCCTATAATTTCCAGTACAGTTTGCAACACAGCAGATAAAAGGCACTTCTATTCCTTATTTTTAATGACCTTCAAATGAAAATTTACTTGTAAACAACCTCAAACACGAGAATGATCACTGGCTAAAAAATGATGTGGGAAGAGGAAAGTTAATTTCTTATCCCTAAGCTTTATGAGTTTTAATCTTCCCTCAGTCCGTCCATTCACACCCACTCATGTCACCATTCAGGGCAACGTCATGACTTTTTGTGACATAAATATTCTTGTCTTGATTATTGGTGGCTGTGGCATGCTCCAATCTACATTGGAGATTACAATCACATCATCTTGGTATATTCTCCCATAGTGGCATGTGCAAATATGTTGACAGATACAATGTTATGTTGTTTCACACCTTTTCTTGGAACATAATTTAACTACAACATAATATTTTAGGTATGTCAAATCTTTCATATAGTTTACAATTAAAAAATTACTTTTCCTATTAAAAAGAGTTATTCTTGATCAAATTTGTATAGCTTAAAATTAGACTCATCTATCTAAAATATGCAAGAAAACTTTTTTCTAATCAAATCAACAACAGAGAAATAGAAAATTAAACAAGTAATAACTTACATCCTGTGATTCCTTCAAGTTCTTCCCAGCTCCGATTTCATCATTTTCTTTCAAAAGCTGAAATGTAAAATTTAGAGAATCTCAAAATGTAAAAATACAATAGCATAACTTATGCAATAAATATATAAAAATGCTCAATTTACTTTTTCAATAATAGTTTTAGATTCCAATAATTGTTTACATTGTGTTTCCAAGTCACTTAACTTTTGTATTAACACCTCTCTCTCATCTTCAGCATTTTTCACTTTTTGTTGTAAAGACATCACTAATGATTCATTCTCTAAGTTGAGATCTATTCAAAAGTTAAAAAATAAATTAAAATAACAAACAATTGATAATAATAAACCTGTAACAAATAAATAATAATGGTGTAATTCATAATAAAGATCAAGTCAATTAAAAAAAATTACATATGATAATATCTAGAAAAGTTTTAATAAATGTTTTAAAAAGGTGACCTAAGTACAGTGGATCCCGAAGTTGACTAGACTGACCCATCTAGCAAAAACTTAAAAATATGCGACTCACCTATTGGCTGCTTTAAAGAAAAAGGGGCATAAATACTGGTAATGCTCAGTTGCAAGTTGCTGAGCTACTTAAATTGTACTGTAGTTCCAAAAACAGTCACTGAAGAAAAAGTTGAAAAAAATTTCAATCTCTTCAATTTCGAAAAAACAACTTTATTTATCAAACACAACCATGCTTTGAAAATCCTAAGTTCAAGTGAACACAGATAATGCATTTCTTTTTCTGGAAATCTCACAAGGGCAGGCAGGGAGCCAATGGTGGGCCAAACGTGGAGGGTTATCACCGTTACAATTCAATTTTTTTCAATAAGAAAAAACTGCAGTTCAAATAAGAAGAAGAAAAAAACTTTATGTATATATATATATCTATATATAATACTTAAATGACCTACAAATAGTTTCTTTCTATGGGGAGGATGTATTTGTTTTCTATTTTTTGGCATTACAGTTTTAGCATCAATTTCAATTTTAGTTACTTTTAATCAAAGCGAGTTTGATACGTCCAATTTATTTTGGTATTTAGTTTTAATGTTTACTATAACTGATAATCCCACATCACATAGATATGAGATAATGAAGGGGAGAAGGATTTTCATAACTTCCTCAAACAGGCAAGGATAGTTCCCAGGTATTGAGAGCCAGAACTTCATTTATTGCTTGCAATTGAAAGTATTTTTTAGTGATCTATCTTCTAATAAATCAATGAGTTTACTTGCTTTTGTCGACAAATTAGCTGTCCCAAAATGGGTTACAAATCCAATTCAACGTTTCGAGCTTTTTCCTCTCTTCCCAGAAATAGGTGTCAAAGTTATTTCTTAACAATGATAAATGAATGAACATTGAAGAGAGTATGTTCATCTTTAAGTGCACTTGGTTTTCTACAATATAGATATCAAATGTTTCAAAACATTCTTATTTACTATTCTTAATACAAATCTCCTACAAAATAAACTTTTTTATGAATGCTCGAATTTTATCATGAACTGCAAAAATGTCAGATCCGTTTGAGCCTTGCAGATACAAGTTGAGTTTGTTTAACTTGGAAAAAATATACATAAAATATTTTGACATGAGAATGAATTCTTTGCCAAGTAGATGTTCAATACATTCTCTTTTCCTTCTAAGTAAATTGTTACTTCATTCTGTAGTTCCACTAATCGGCTACTAGAGGAGTTCACCCCACCCCCTTACAAACACAGCACAGTCCCTGTTTGCGCTTGCCATTTCGCACACAGTCATCAGTATAGAGATGTTATAAATAAAGGGGAGTAAACTGTAAGGTTGCCTGTTAGTGAAAGCATCGTATTGGTAGAAAGATAAAGAAAATTCGTGGATGCATGCAACAGAACAAGATCCCAATACATTTCAGACTCCACTCGATATTTGTTCACGACCAACCAGTGGGTCGCAACCCATAGTTTAGGGAACTCATGCCTTAGTAAATTGATATACAAAAATATGTGCGCATAATTAAATAAAATGTTACACATAAACTACTTTTAATTTAGCATTAGCATTCAAATAATTTCTTTAATTTAACAGAAATATTCTTTTACTTATAAATCTTAAAATCCACAAACATTGATATCTGTGCAGTAAAAACATAAAACTTATCTTTTCAAATGATAAATACTTGGAATGCATTCCTTGATTAATTTTTTGAACTATTTTGCAAAAGTGATTTATTAGAGAATGTTTTAAGAATATTGCTTCATTTAGATATTTACTAATATAAGTTCTTATAATAATTTAGAATAGTATTGATATTTTCTTAAATAAATTACAAAAAAACTCTGCAAAACTAATTTTAGCTTAAGATTTATTTATAAAGAGGAGGGAGTGAACAAGAATTGGCAAAACACTTCAATAATATTTTTATTTTCCCCCACACTTTAATAAAATTTATTAAGTCCTCAAGACGCCTACAAACATAGCAAATTAAATAAAACCAATAATAAATATTTTTCTAATAAAAATTACAGTATCAACTTATATAAAAAATTTAATGGAATAAATCTGATTAAATTTTTAGACAAAATGTCATCTTGAAAAGAATAAAAAGCAATTTCATATCTTCACTTAAAGAATACAAATTTAGAAATAATGACAAAATTATATAATTCAATATTTTTTTAATACTTGTTGACTGCCTTTCAATCACCAATTCATACTCCTGTAGTCTTTGTTTTAATTGATTCTCAAGCATTAAAGACTTATTCAGCTGCTCTTCCATTGCTGCAAGTTTAGAAGTTGCATTTAACAAATCTGATGAGAGTTTTGCCTGGAATTCAGATAGAAATTACAAAATTACAATGCCCAAATTTTACAATAAAATTAAATGTGCATTTATTGATTAACACTAAATTCCAAATATTAATGAATCTAATAATAAGGCAAATAAATGATAATTTTTTCTAAAAGCATTCTTTAAAAATGTCTTTAGATCAGTCATATAACTAGGATATGACAGGCAAGCCCTTACCAAGGGATGTAAAATTGTGGAATAAATTAATTGTATTTAATAATAATCAATGATTTTCTCTTAACTCTTAATTCCAAGAAGGAAAACATAACTTCCTAAAAACCAAAGACAATATTTCCTCCTTCCAATATGATGTATTGAAAATTCACAAATTTAAATTGCTGTCTTGAGTTCGGTATACAGAAATCACATCAGATATTAACAATAGAGTCAGGAACTTTCAAAAGTATTTTGTTTATATTTTATCAAAGGCCACATCCTTATCCCCTTTATATAAATGAAACATGAGAGCAGCATTTGATAATGCATAGAATCTGACTCTAGGTTCAGAATATCAAGTTTCTCTTCACTGAAAAATATTAAGCAATATAATGTTTAATGTTCATCACCCCATATCTCAATGTCAGGCATTGAAACTAATTCTTCACTAGAGCAGCTTGAATTCTTAAAGCAATGCTCATTTAATCACTACACAATATTTGACGTTTAATCTTTAACTGAATAATTTCTCTACAGATAAGTAATTCAACCAAACTCCAAGGCAGATAACAGTTTTACAAAATTTGAAATAATAAGATTTAAGGGCACACAGTTTCAGAAGTTGCACCCACCAATATTTTATGAAGGTATGCCTCTGCTCCAAATGTCTAAAACAACTTTAAAGAAAAACTTAGGAATAAGTCAAAAATCGAATTTTATATAACTGTAACTACTTGTGTCAGTATATTTTTGATTAAAAATGAGTTCTTGAATAATTTGTAAAGAGTTATTCTATTATACAAGTTTCTAAATTTGTATCGAGCTTTGTAGTTTAGATCATTCAATTAGGACAGTTCATAAGGAGGGGGGGAGGGAGATGACAACACAGGAACTTTAAAGAAGTTGAATGCATTATCCTCAAAATCAATTTTTATGTGAGAGAATGTAACACTTTATTATAACAACAAATGAACAATGTAGTTTATAAAAATCACATATACAGTTACAACAATTATTTGAGAAATATTATTTATCATCATTATTTCTTAATTGTAATGTGTAAAGTATTACCTTTTCATTTTCTAAATTCAAAAGCTTGACCTGTGATTGAGTGGAAACAGCTTGCATTGTATCACTTCTTTGTTCCAACATATTATTACTCTCTTCAAAAAACCTTCAAAGTACATATATATAAATACTCCATTTTAAAAATATATAGAAATACCAGAGATCATTTTAAAAAAGCTGTAAACCTTTGATTTCTTTGAAAGAGATCACAAATTTTTTCATTGAGAGACTGTATTTTGGAATTCTTTGCTTCAGCATCTTCTTTCAATTGCTTGTTTTCCTAAAAATTTGAATAAAATTCAGCTTAGAAGTCTCATGATTACAATTCATTGTTTAATCAAAAAATCTATTATTCCATACCTGCACAATCCTTTCAATATTTTGAACCAACATAGCACTATCTAAGAAAGAAGTTTGAGTAACACAAGGCATTCGGCCCTGCTGCAACCGCAAGTCATCAACCTACAACATAGTACACTAAATTATGCAATTTATCTTTTAAGGGCATTTGGTCTATAATTTTTTTAAAGTAAGATTGTTTGTTACAAAGAAGTGGCCATATAAAATATTTTAATTTGTTCAATAAATCTCTTTTGAAACTGCAATAATTTTCACTTTCATATAATATGTACCTTGTAAATCACCAAAAAGTTTGACTTCAAGATTTTGATGAACTGTTATGTATCTCTCAGAATCCAAAATTCATATTTTTGGAATTATGGCTATACATGAGGACAAAAAACTGCATCTCTTTGAGCTACAGGGTTAAAGTTGAGGACAAGGCCAAATCCTAATAATATAATTGTAAATTTCAAACAAATGTTGGATGAAATCTGCATAAGGAAAGTAAGTCTGCCTTTCCATTTTGTACACAATCTTGTGATGAACATTGTAGATCTGCAATGAAAATTTAAGCACAACTAAAAAAGCCAATGTTAAAATTATTTAATTACACTATGAAATACAAAATGCAGCCTTCACTTTGGGAATAAGTAGCATATAAGGCATCTTATATAACACCCTATAAACATAAATATTAAAGATTTTGATGTGTTTGCTGGGAGTATAAGGTGCATCTTATTTGATGACTCATATCTACCCAACCCCAAATTTTTTAACTTTTGAGAACAAAGTAGACCAAATGACATTAGCCATCAAAGAGTTAATTGGATTTCATTAAAATAAGCTAAAAAAAAGAAATATGGAAGAATTATGATTCACAAGCCAACATAATCATTGATATGGTTTATTTTTAAAGCAAATATATTAATTTTTGAGACCAAAGCAAACTAAAAATAAAAAATAAAATAAATTGCAAGGATTATCATTCATTAATATAATCATTAAAAAAGTTTTTAAAAAAATTAAAATGATTTCAATTTCATTAATTTCTAAGACAAAAGCAAAAATAATTTTAATTATCAAAGAATTAGTTTAGTCGCATTGATGAAAAATAAAAGGATTAAGACCTAAAAAAAAAGACCAGAAAAAATCAAAGAGCTAATTAAATCTAAATTACCTACATTAAAAAAAAAAGACCTTTCAAAGAATATTCAACAATGAATTCAAACAAATGCACATTTCCTTTTTCTACAAACTTTTTTAATTGATATCTAAATTTCGCACCATGAAGATTTACATAATATTCTACATCGATTTCCTGTTCATTTAATTTTTTGAAAGGACTAGTTTTAAGAGAGTCTAAAGTGTTAAGTCTTTCTAGAATGACCATTTATTTAGAAACAATTTTTAGAGAGTTTATAATCTATTTAAACATTCTCTAAGCTGTATATCATAAATTTGTCTATAACTTTATTAAATTCTGCATGAGAAAGTCTCAATATCATGATAAACTTACAATCAGAAATTTTTTCAATATGTTTAATTACAAATTTAGAAGTTAGATTATCTTGATTTTTTAAAATTTAATTTTAATTGGCCAATTTACCGAAGTTTTAATTGTATTTTCATTCATATTTGGTATTTAGAAACTAATTTTACAACTATCTAATTTTCCATCATTTTCTAAAATAGATTTATCATTTTAAAGAATGATATTCCAATATAGATGCCCAATCTATTTTACGATAATGCATTTATATTTTTATGAATTGTTGTGTAAATTAGATGTAAATATTTATGAATTGTTGCATAAGTTAGATGTAAATTTTTATGAATTGTTGTGTAAATATTGTAAACTGTTTAATTGTAATGGAATAGCACATCAGAAAGAAAAGACCGTTCTAAGGACTAATTTATAACAGAAGATAGTCATATTTGACTAATTTGGCGAGGTAGGTGTGATGGTGACTTAATTAGGTCTCTAACGGTATTTACTACACATTAAAATGTGTAGTAGAAGCTAAGAAATAAAGATTTGTTCTTACAGAATACTGGAGAAAGTTCCACAGTTGTCAGGAACCAGCATGTGCTTTCCGCAGGTGATCCACCCACTTAAGTAGGATGCTATTTAAGGTGTGTCTTAAGGGTGGGAAAAGAAAACAGTTCGGAGAACATGAAATGTTGGTTGGCTTAGCTTGAGAGAGCGTCTTTTCTCTTCGACGTGCATTCAAAAGCAGTTAACCGAGATAAGCAGATTAAATAGTTAATTTGCTGCATCTTTGCATTGTTCTTGTAAGAGAATTATTCATAACAATATGAATTTTTCTGATAACTGTGGATGTTTAGACATGATATTCCAATCAATTAAATTTTCATTATCTGATAAATATTTATTCTAATTTTTGTTTTGACAATTTAGTTCATCTTTGAACTTTTAAAATAAAATTTCTGATAATTATTGGTATCCTGAAATTAAATCAATTCTCTTTAAAATTTCCAATCAAACCTTCAGTTATAACAGTTTTTAGAAACCTCATTCTAAATGACTTCACTTATTTATTAATAAAAATAATCAAATATTTTTTTCAATATAAAGATAAATTTTCATTTGATTAGTTATTTTATCCCCTCTTCTATCATTAATTACAAATATATTAAGAATATCATAATTTTTTAAGATTTAAAAACTGAAAAAAACCTTTTCTATTTTTGTCATTTTTAGCTTTAACACCATTCATTATTCAGTCTTGTTTCTAAATATTGAGTAAAGTCACTATTATCAATTAATTCTAAAAAGCATGTTATTTTCATATATGAATCATTAGTTAGGTTCCTTTTAGATGTTTATAAACTGGTGCAAATTATAGAAAATTGTATTAATGTTTTGAAATTTGTTATTGCACGAATGTCACTAAAAGCTGCAAAAGTTTTAGTCTATTATCTCTCAATAAAAGATTATCGGGATTTAATCATTTATTTCTGCTTTTTAAAAAAATCAATATATTGTTTAGGAACTGCATCATTTTTATCTACAGAATTTAAAAGATATTTTAGTGAAATAGTCTGCACTCTATTAATCCATTCATTTAAAACCAAAGCACTAGTTAAAATTATACATTCCTTTTCTAGTGTAAAAGCATTTTAGATAAAAGAATCATTTGATTTATTTACAGAACTGTCCTAATCAGCACATAATAAAACCAGCAAAAAGGGGTATTTTACCCTCTACTTTAAAAAACAGTTTCTAAGGATTTTTTTTTTGATTTTTAAAATCTATTAGCAAATGAAATAAAAAAAAGTACAGTGAATTATCTTTCAGGAAAGACAGAAAATAAATGAATAAAGCAGCTTAAAATTTACCACGGTCATTTAAAAACTTACAACAGCAGAACAACATAATTTTTTTATAAATTTCATTTTAACCACAAATTATTATAAAAACAAATAATAACTTAAGAGACTAAATATTTAACGTTTTTTTAAACTTAGAAATAATAAAATGTTACATATACACAAAATAATAAAAAAGATACCTTTTGTATCACAGTGTCAATTTTATCAGTAATTTTTGATAAGGAAAGTCTAACTTCTGTATTTTGGCTTCGTGTTTCTGTAATGAGCAATGGTAAGTGGGTATCTGCCATGCTAGTTGGCATTATTCCAGGAAAATTATGCATTGGAAATTGAGCTGGGAAGGCTGTCTGATAGGTAGAAAATGACACAGTAGGACTTGGACCCTAAAGGAGAAACCATTAATTTTATATTTTCCCCTTCAAAACTCAATTCAGAATGAAGCATAATAAACTTTTGAAGTCTTTTAAATGTAAAAAAAAAACTATAATATATATTTTAATTTTTAATAAATAACAAGTGCTTAATTTTTTCACTCAATGTTAATCAATAGCCATAAAAATCTATTTTTTCGAAAATCTGATATAAAATTCTTTCACTGAAAATGTTTTCATATTTTTACTTTAAATATTCTTAACTTTGCAATTAGTATTTTGATGCAGAAAAGTAAGATAAAGAATTTGCCTAAGAGAATTCAAAACAAATTATTTTATCTGAAATTAAGCTGAAATTTTCTTCAGTTCATTAATTACTATATTAATATGCAACACTAAAAACATTACTACTTATTAGATTAATATGCAATTACAAATCAATCAATATTTTAGGAATTTTAACTTTAATACTGAAAATTGTACTATAGTATGCAAATTTTATTATACTACGAAATCGATCGAATTACATCATACATGAATCATAATAAGTAGCAAAATACAGGGTGGACATAATTAAACTGACAGTGCTCCCAATATTCGGTAGCATGATCTATTTGTGAGAATGATGCCACATTTTGTAGGAAGATTAAATAAGACGGGGGACGAAGGATTCTGCGAAAATAGAGAATTAATAAATGCAATTACCGAAGAATGGACCTATGATAAACTACGCTGTGAACCCACACCAAAAAGGTATCTTTGGTGAATGTAAGGGAATTGCTATGACTGTATGTGGTGATGTGTCTCACCAAATTCGGCAGTTCTGGGTATTCACAATTCCGTCCAGGTAAAAGTGGGCCTCGTTTCATAAGGTTTTCCACAGCCAAGCATCATCCACCTTCATTCTGGCAAGGAAAAATAAGAGCAAAAGTAAATTGCCTATCTTGGTTGGTGTGACATAACTCTTGTACAAAGCTGATCTTGTATGGATAAAAGTGAATAATCTTTCGTAAGATTTGCCATACTGTACTGTAAGGCATATCCATATTATGAGCTACTCCACGAGCACTGGAAGTAACAGCAATATTGTCTTGTCCTCCATCAGCAATTGCTGTGGCAACTGATTTAATTGTTTCCTATGGTACAGGTTTTCGTCCTCTACCTGATTGAATCTTCAAAGAACCTGTTTTCTCAAACTTCACAACCATTGCTTTTAGCCCATTAACTCACAAAGGGCAGTTACCTTTACACAGTTTTTTGTGCTTTCTAAAAGGGTAAATTGAGGTAAAAGAATTTGACCAGTTATGCACGCTCAACTAAAGAAGGTGACATTGCACATACACTTTCAATCCGGTTGTTTCAAAAAGTAGCACGTTGCCTTTTAAAGCCCAAGTAGATTGCACTGTGCCAATGGCTGTAATATGAAATTTGAATAAAGAACTTTTTTTGCTAAGTGTTCTCTGTTACCCAGTAAGTGAAATTGCAGATAAAGAGACTTTATCAGTATTTATGTAAATTTTTCGCTCTTTTTAAAAGTGTTGCCAAATTGCATTTGAACTAAATCAGCAAATGTGCAAAATAAAAAGTAATTTTATTTCTTTATTGATTTGCATTTGTTACACTCTATTTTCTATTACACAGCACAACATATTCCCCTAGCAGTGACTTTTGGAACTAATTTTTTTCCCCACAAAATCTTTTGTCCCCCATCTTGTTTAATCTTCCTACAAAATGTGGTGTCATTCTTACAAATAGATCGTGCTTCAGAACTCTGAGCACTGTCAGTTTAATTATGGCCATCCTGTACTGCATTAGAATTCTGCCAATAAGGATTTTCAAAAGCAAGTAAATAAATGAGAACTCAGGACTCAACTAATTAACTAAAACAGATGAAATTAAAAATACATACCACAAACGCTTGCTGAGTAGGCAAAGCTACTTGAGAACTCAAAGCCATTTGACTAGATTGCTGCGCAACTTGCAAAGCAACATTTTCTAAATATGAAAATAAGAACACATTAAAACATTATTCATAGGCATTAAAGTAAAGAACGAAGTATGTATTGTGATTTAATTAAGAAATATATTCCTTCCTACTTTAACAAATACCTTATAATCGTGATACTCATCACATAACAACACAAGATTTTCTTTACAACACATTCATTTTTCAAGCACAGTGTGTAATTTTTTATTTTATAAAAGTTGATAACAGGTGATACCAAATATGCCCCAAAAATCAAGATGCAAGCCCCAATTAAATTTTGATTACAAATGATTAATATAAAGGATATATTTTGTGTTGTATTGTAATTATTATTTAAATAATTTAAATTCACAAAATGGTAAAAATATACAGACTAAGTTTAAGATATTAAGATCTAACAACAGAAATTTAGTTTTAAAATATAACATGCTAAAACATGTATTAAAAGAGAATTTCCTTTAAAAGTGATAAAATGTATAATATTTGCAATATGTCGATATCCAGGCACAGGGGTAGCGCGTCTTCCCCATAATCTGGGCATCCTGGGTTTGAGTCCTGTTTCAGAATGTTTGTTCTTCATCTGTTCTATCTGTGAGATGAATGAATGTGCTTCCCTGGAAAAAAGTGCTGTGCAAACAAATGTGATTTGTGAGTAGCTAAGACGTATTCTTAACTCTATTTGCTTACTTAAAACAAGAGACACACCCTCGGCTTAACCAAGCTTGTCCATGGCAAGTGCCATTAGAAATAACAAGGACAATTACAATTGCATGCACACTGATATATTATTTTAAGGTTTAGCAATAGTTGTAAAGCAAGATGGAAAATTATTGTCGAACAATCAAAAGAAAAAAATTTTCAACTTTACAAAGATAATTGAAATCTTATTCTGTCAAAGGTCAAGTTTGGTGTATGTTAAATTCTGACCACAAATCAAAGAACCCATAATGGTTTGGTTTGAAACCTTGTAAAGTGAAATACAATTAGCATTGTAATTAATAAGACAAGCCCAAAATGGAGCCATGATTTAACAAATCAAATCAGATGAGGTTAAACATATCTTAATTTAAATAATTTGATCTAGTAACATTTTGGACAAAATAACTTTCTAAATGTTGCAAAAAAGATAACCGTAAAATTGCATTTTCTGAAATGCAATTTTAATTCAATTCTTTCTTTTTAATTGTTCAACTCTAGCTAGTAAAAATACTGAATTCAAATTGTTCAGTAGGTATTTTTTTCAAACCAAAGAATGTAATTGAATATAACTTAAGCAACTGACTATTTTACAAACTTTTGATGATAGACTGAAATAAGAATAGGATTTTATAAAATGGCTAACCTGGTAAAGGTTGAGGTTGAGCAGCTTGCATAAGAGCAGACTGAGAAGCTACACTAGAACCAGAATTTTTCCTGGAGCTAGGCTTTGTAAAAAATTTTGACGATTCAATTCTAGAGCTATTTGGATGGGCTGAAATTTCTTCTGGGGGAATTTCTTCCTTATATACAAAATAAAATGCAATGACAAATAAATCACAAAATTATTCTACCAAACACAAATGCACTCATATATTCATACACAAAAATAAAGATTAAAATAAAGCTTCATTATGGCCCAGAGTTTCCTTTTAATGCAAAGTAAAAAGAATCAAAGACATTCTAGAAAGTTAACAAAGTAATGAAATGTTAATACAACTGCAGACTGAAAGGTTGTAATTTAACCAAGTCATATGATATAAAATTTGTATTTACCGATCAGTTTACAGATTTAAATATTGCAGCTACGTAAAGAGTTATTGTAAATGCTCATTTTATTTACTATTAATCTAAATTTAAGCTTATTGGTTTAAAAAAACTCAGTACCAGAATAATGTTTGATGATACATTTGGATATTCCTCTACTTCAGAGATTTAAAACAGTTGGTTGCTTATTTGTATCTTCTTTTCTTTACATAAACTATCAATTTTTTAAAAAAAAATCAAATGAATTTTTGAAAATTATTTTATTTGACAACTTATGAATCATGGATCCTTCTGGTTTTGGAGTTTTGTATTCTCTTGAAGGCAGAGAAATTAAAGAGTTATTAGATTGGGATATTATTTAAGAAGAATAAATATGGTAGACTTTTCAAAACATGAAAAGATATTTTAAATTCAAATTTAGAAAATCAGAACAAATTTAATGTTACAAAGATGTAGATACAAAATTTATGACTGGACAAAGAATATAAGTTCTACTATTTCATCAACTTGAAAAAATATCTTATTATATTTGTATAAATATGATTTTATATAAAGTTTGTAATGATTCCAAGTAGAAAATAATAGTTTTTGAACTCTCTCAAAATTATGATTAAAAACCAATGTACATCAATTAATAAAAATTTTTAAGTATCTACAAGACAAAAGTTTTATTTGTGACAGAATTTCATAAATAAAAATTATACAAAACAAACTCATTTTAAAAGACTTTTTAATTTATTGTGTATGAAAAAAAAATTTAAAAAAATTTATGCAGTAAAAAAATGATATAAATAAACATGATAAATAGACAAATAAAAGCATAGTAAAAAAGTTATTTCAAAAAGCAATAATGACAAAAACAAAAATCATAAAAATAAAGAAATTAACAAAATATGAAACTGTTTTAAAAAATAAAATACAGGAAAAATTATTTTGAATTTATTATTTTGAAAATCTAGAAACCTCATTTTCAGATTCACTGCTCACATGAGCTGCAACTGCACCTTGAAAAGGAAGAGTGGCTGTTCCCATTTTGGCCATGCGAGATATTATCTGCGCCTTGTCTTTTTTAGGACTCTAAAAGAACATTTCAGCAACACATTTCTATTTTCATAACAACAATTAGAAGGCAAATAAATAAATAATAAACAGAGAAATAAATAAAATTATTTAGATTTTATAAAGAAAGAATATTATAGCAATATATACAAAAGTGTCAAGATGAAGAAAGTTATGAGATATCCGACCAAGGGAAGGGCTGTGACAGAGCATACATAGAGTAAGTCAGAAGAGAACTAGGTGTAGTCTCATTTAATAAGAATCTATTTCAGTCAATGTATTAAACTACCTATTTAAACCTAATAATCTATCAACTTTTCTTAATTTGATTTTACAAGTTACATTTCATATATCATATTTAAGCACAATTTTATTATTATTATTTACGCCCAGAAGAAAAGTGTAACATCAAACACATTAAAATACTAGCATGAAGAAAACAAGAGAAGGAATTTCAATTAACAATATTTACTTTTGAGACCGCAAGTTATTTTTTCATTAAACAAAATAGCTTATAA
Source organism: Argiope argentata (assembly GCA_026289955.1). Classification (NCBI taxonomy): domain Eukaryota; kingdom Metazoa; phylum Arthropoda; class Arachnida; order Araneae; family Araneidae; genus Argiope; species Argiope argentata. The sequence goes on from JAOUZG010046964.1 coordinate 1,536,564, forward strand.
TTAGAATACAATATCTCTATAAAAACACGTATTTCTTTAAAAAGAACATGTGTTAACATATCAATTTTTAATTACCATTTGATATTAAGTAACAAACTGCCTTATTAATACAAGAAGAAAATAAAAGATAAATGATATAAGAAAAGTATAATAATTAACAGTCATTTCTTTAGCTTGTAAAACCTATTTGTTTGCTTTAACATTAATGATAATGTAAAGGAAAAAATATTATTATTATTTGAATTTTTAATCTTATATTTTATGGAAACAAATTTTACATAGGATAAACATGAAATTCATACAAAATTTGTTAAACTATGTGAAATTGTTTTATAAAAATTTTTGAAAGTTGATGATATATTATGTTAAATCATTACCTGAGATAGTTGTTCAGAAATGGAAGCTCCTCTCAAACGTATGTTGTCCTCTTGACTAAAAAAAGAAATAAAAAATATTCAACATTATGACACAAAGGAAAATTCATGTTTATATTGTTTAAATACAAACAACAATAATAATATGTGTATATCAATTATTCAAAATACAGTAAATAAATAGTTTATATATATATATATATATATAAACTATTTATTT